>JAWWLR010000155.1:46142256-46158248 GCA_035041075.1 Acraspis erinacei | reverse complement strand
ATAAAATTTGAAAATTTATCAATAAGATTTCAATAAGATTTCTTCTTAACATTGAATTCAAATTTAAATTTCTTCCCAATAGTTCCAAATTGGTGGCGCTGCCGTAGCTACCCAACAGGCGTATTAATGGACGTTGCCGAGTTTGGAAGAATAAAAATTAGACACATTGTCAATTCAGGCAAATATAAATGGTAGAAAACTGTTTTCCGGTCATATGAATTTCGGTGAAAGAAACATTAAGGAAAATTAAAATTGGAGAATATTCATGCATCTTCTAAATTTTATAGTTGAGCGGTGATTGAATTACTCGTATGAAATACGGAGGTGCAGAGGTGTTTATTGTCTGCTTTGTGTGAAGACAATGTTTAAAGCAGAATATACGAGTATGTGAGAGTTAATTGTTTACGTGAATAACGAGTATATTTTTTTGAGTGCTTGCTATTGCAGCAAAGTGACTATGATTAGTGTACCATATATGCGTTATAAGCGAGCCTCTATACCCGCCCTTTATTCCCTTTTAATCATTAAGATGAAACTTTGTTTCAAGTACGATGGACATCTTGTACCTACAGTTGTCGCTCAATCCTCTTCGATTGATACATCATAAAATATAAGTTTTGAATATTTTTTACAATATTTATATACTTTTTACCTTCAGCCGTCTCTAGTCCTGCTTCATTCGCGTTTTTCTCGATCCAATTTTCAATTCCCTTATATATTTATGAGTAAGAAACTTTATTTTTTTTAGTTACTAAATGAAAGATTATTGAGAAAGTTACTGATATCTTTTAGAGTGGAATTTTAACCAATTATTCCGTTAAAAAAAAACTTGTAACTATCAGTAGCTGATTTTAAGTCCAAATAAAAAGTGTTTTATATAAAGAGTTTCCTTTTACTAATTACATTTTGTTAGTACACAGAAACAAAGAAACGATGGATCAAGAATGTCAAGAAAGAGTGAAATCATTTTAATGCTGAGGTCTGATTCCAACGAGGCATTTCGATCGATATGACGGTCGCTAAAAAATTCTTTAGCCGTTTCTTTTTTCCTGGGCACTCAAGATGATAATTTTATTTTTAGATTGATTAGTGAATTTAGTAATTAGTTATTATTTGGACTCAGCCCTTTTTTTATGAAGCTTCCTTTTCCAGAAAATTCCTGAGAAAAGGAAATTTGTTTAGTTTTCATTAAATGCGATTTAGGCTAATGACGTTACATTGGGAAATCGCTAATAAAATCGTTCATTGCCATGTTCAACGGTGCGGATTGTACAGATCCTTGTAGTGACCACGAAAAATTACTTTTTTCTTCGTCAGATTCGAGGCCCTCGAAAAAGGATGTATTCTCCACGGATCGAGTCGAGAGGAAGGTTCCTCACATGTTTTGACTCCTTTTAACTTTCTTTGTCATCTCCTTGGCAGGATGTATTTCGTTTTGTCGCTCCTGCAAGGTCGTGTTAGTACGTACAAGAGCCGATTTTCTTTGGAGAAATCGTCAGTTTGTCAGATGGTTGCGAGCTGGTTCATTTCGGTACGTCTTTTATTATATGAATCCACATTTTTTTTTAATTTTGATATTGGTTATTTCATCATGGGCCGTCATAGGCACTGTGAAAGAAAGTTTCAAAAGTGGAGCAGATGTAGTATTTTTGTTATTGGACTGGAACATTGTGCGGGCTACGCGCGCACTAACTACCCTTCCTTTAGGAAAAAATCTCGGTTTATTTTCCAACATTTTGTTATAGATTTTGCAGAAAATCTTATATGATTTCAGAACGTTGTGTGATTTACAGAAGTTTCTTTATATCGTATAGCGAGTAGATTCGATATGAAGGTCACCATTTTTTTCATTTACATTGGAACCTCGATTTTTGCAAACTGTCTTTTTTTTAGTTCCTAGAATTGATAGCCTCCGCAGTTTTGTGATGAGGGCAGCCACGGGTCCGAGAGGCGATGATCAGTCAAGCGTGTCAGTTAGCGCATCAGTTACATCAATTGAGTTGCAAAAATCAAAGTTCCAGTGTGCTTACAATTTCTTAAAAAATTAGCAGATTATTTTTCTTATTAACCAAATGTGTATGGCCGGGTGTGGTATTATCCGACACAGTACTTCTAATTTTTTTCACCTTTAAAAAAAATAAAATAATACATTTTGACTTTTTTAAATTATTTTATTTTTATATCAACATTTTATTCTTTAAGTTCAACAGTAGGAAAAATGTTACGTTTTTGTGTACGATGAAACTGAAAAAAATTCAAGATATAAAATTCAAGAATACTCGATATGTAGCATAAATCAAGGCAGACCCACACAACAGTATTTCAGTTTACATTTTACACTAGCACAACTAAGTAACTTTATTGGTAATTAACAGTGAAAATTTTATTTTCACAATAAATGAAAAATACAATTTTTTCATATTTTCATTGCATTATTTATATTTAAACAATAGTTTTGAAAATTAAAGCTTACCAGTACAAAATTTAAGCTTTTCTTTTAACCTTGATCTTGTAATACGAACAATTTTACTTCAAAAGTTGACACTTTAGTTAACCTTGTTTAGATAACCTTGTTTTTTTGTTCAAAATTTATATATTGTGTTGAACATTTTTTTTGTAAAATAATTTTTTTAATGAAAATGCCATGTTTAGATTGATATTTATTTTCTTGAGTTGAAAATTTAGCTATTCGGTTGAAAATTACTGTATTTTGTTAAAATTGTGTCTTGTGGTGGAATATTAATCTTATTGGTGACTATAAATGACTTTTTTGTAAAAATTCATTTCCTTTCTTGAAAGTTTAACCAATAGGTAAAAAATTCCTTTCAAAACTCAAAATTGGGTTGAAAATTCAACAATTTTGTTGAAACTTTTGTCCTTTTTCGGTGGAAAATTTATCTTTTGAGTGGAAAATACAACTATTAAGTTTACAATGGGGGGGGGGGGGGTAAAGACTCATGATTTTATGTAGAAATTAATTAATTTGCGTACAATTTTTACAATTTTGTTGAAAATTACCTCTTTTTTTGGTTAAAGATTAATTTTTTTATGTTCAAAAAACGTATGTTTTTGAGTAGGTTTAAACAAAAAAAATAATTATTTCAATTTAAATAATGCAACGAAAATACTGAAAAATTGTAGTTTTTCACCATTTCTAAATTACAACTTTTCATTGACATTTTACAAAAAAGTTACTAATTAAACGCAGTACTTAATGAACTTATGTGCTGCATGTGAAAGAACTTTTCAATGTAATATTATAAAATATAAAATAAATTTTAATTTTCGGCTAAAAACAGATGATATTCTCATACAGATTTTCGCTTCAATAGAAATAACTCGGTTGGTACAGATCAGGAAATTTAAAAAAGGTCAGGGAAAATTAGGAATTTTTTCAAACATTTTTAGAAGTCAGAGAATTTTAACTTTTTGACTCATAATTAATTTAAATTTTATATTTAATTATATACGTTAAATTAATGGTCTATTTTCTCATATTCTACGATATTCACTAACATTTTGGTGAATTTACTACAATTCTGCTAAAATCATAAGAATTCTTTAAGATATACATAATATTAATTTTTTTAAATGGCTCTGTAGCCTGTATCTGGAACTTGAGGTTTCTGCATGCCAATTTTATAGTTGTACTTTTTTTCTATTATCCTAATGTTTGAGAATCGTGTATAATAAACTCTAAAGGGCATTGCCTGTTCACTGTTATAATAAATAAATAAATATAATGTTAAATTTTTTAATTTGTTAAATTTCTAACGAATTTACTACAATTCTCTTAATTTAACTAAAATTATATTGAATTTTCTATAATTCTGTTAAAAGTGCAATAATTCTGTTACATTAAATAGCACTTTGTTAAGTAAAAGAGAATTATTCTTTTTAATTAGCCAAAATTCAATTTCATTTACTAGAAATATGTTAAATTTAACTGAATTTTGTGAAAGTCATTAACATTTTGGTCAATTTACTAAAATTCTGCTCAAATCACAAGATTTTTTTTTATGCTTTTAATTAAATATAAATAGTTTGTTAATCAATTACTTAAGATTTAATAATCAAATTATTATACAAATTTCCTTTTTTCAAGAATTTAGGCAAATCTTTAAACTTTAAAATGATTATTAAATATATTCTTATATAAATTTACTATTTATTACTTTTATTAGACATTATACTACTATTTTATTAGCAGATTTTTATTAAATACACTAGAATTATGTTCAGTGGACTAGACTAACTACAGCGTTATTGTTTTTTTTTATAATTCTACTAGAATTCTGATAAAATAAGAAGAATACTTATAAATTTAATAGCATTTTTTAAATATTTTTAAATTAACTCGATTTCTATTAAATTCATTGGAATTATATTAAAATAACCAGAGTTATATTAAATTTTTCTAGAATTATTCAGTTAACATGAAAAGAATTTCATTGCATTTAATAGAATGTTGTAAAGTTAGTTAGAATTATTTTTTCAAGTTAATCAAATTTTGAGAATTTATTAGAATTACGATTAGAATTCTGGTAAATTCACCACAATTCTACTAAATTTTCTTACATTTTTTTAAACCACTAAAATTTTTTTAAATTCTCTAGGATACTGTTAAATTATCTAGAATCCACTAAAGTTCTATTAAATTGACTAGAATTCAAGACTTGTAGGCTCAAATAGAAATCGGATTTCAGGGTTGCAACAGATCTAGAAAACCAAGGAAAAGTCAGGGATATTCTGTGCCCTGAAATAATTGAGCCTATAACTAATAAAACATATTTTGAATTTTATTTGCCGACTTACATACTAAATTTTTTAATAAACTGGTTTTAAATTAAGTTTCCTTCCTTATGTTTTTAGGCAAAAACTCGGCAGGTTTGCGATAAAGTTTTCAAATTGAAAATTGAAAAGATGATGGTACCAAGCCTTCGGAAGGTCCTGGTTGTATGTCTAATTCCATATGTAGTTTGTACAAATGTTGGCCCTCTTGGTGGAGGGACTCATAGCGTGCAATCTGGGGGTGAGAAAGGGGGCTCTTTGAAAGATTTTACGAATCACAAAAGTGGATCCGAATATTTTGCCCAGGAAAAGGAAAGAACTACCAAGGAGGGCAGTTCTGAGTTGGAGAAGAAGGGTGCAGAGTCTCATGAAGAGAAAACAAATTCTGGACATTATGATGAGCAGGATTCTGTGCAAAAAGGACATGAAGTTGGTCGACAGGCTGCAGGAGATTCGCATAAAATTGACAAGGGTGAACATGCTGTGGAGAAGCAGGTGAATGGACAAGAGAAAAAAGGATATCACCGAAGTGGATTCGTTAATAAATATCACAAAGATGAATCTGGCGACAATTCCAGTTTTTATGAAGACAGCAATAATGAAAGTGGACATAAAGGATATGAAGGTCGTGGGGGAGAATATCATGAAAAGGCTGCGGATTCATATAAAGATGGTGTTCATGATAAATCTCATGCTGGAAAGAACCAAGTTAATAAGGGTGTTTATGATAAAGGAGAAGGGTAAGGAATGAAGGAGTCGCACATTATTAAAAAGAATTTATTTATTTGGGTCAATCTATTTCCGGATATCAGAGTTTTAAGGGGCATTAGGGATTTTTATGAAACATGGTGATATTTTATTGATGGATGAGTCTAATTATAAAATTAAAAAGTTAGAACGATTGGAACATTGGATTTTTCAAAATAGAAAAAAATACTAATAAATTTACATAAAATCGGCTTGATTTCTTAAGATTATTACAATCTAAAAAATGAAAGTTGCTCTTTTTTTGTTCTCATACAAAATTGATCTAAATTTCAAGTCGAATTTTCGAAATTCGATTTATTTGAATATTCGAATAAGTCGAATTTCGATGATTGCACTAAACGTTTAGATCAGTTTCTTTTCAGAAAAAGGAGTAATTTTTATTTAAAAAATGGTAATATTCTGAAGAAATAAAACCGATTTGATGTAGTAATATATTTTTCTTTTTTTGAAAAATCCAATCTAAATTTGTATTGAAAATTCGAATAAACGACTGCACACCTCTATTTTAAAGGTGCGTAATTTGGAATATTATTTTCGAATAGTTCAGTTTTGAAGATATAAAAGTGAAAATTATAGATTTGCAAATAAAAAGTCTTTAATTTTGATGATTTTGAAGATCAAAAGGCAAGATTTCAATTCTAAATCTTCCATTTTTTTTAATATTTCGAGATATTTGATTGAGTAGTTTATTTTTAGGAAACTAAAAAGAAAATTATTTGAAATTCCTTATATGCACTCCAAGTAAAATTTGCTATGATTATGTAAAAACAGAAATATAAAAAGTTACTTAAAATTGTTAGAACTGTAACAGATTTTTTAAATTCTTTTGTAATCCCTAGAAATCTTTTTGAAATACTGTAAAGTCTATTGAAATATTGTGAAATCTTTTTAAGCTGAAAAAATGTTATTTTTAATATCATTATGTAAAAACAATTATAAATTACAATAAAATTTTAAAAAACTGCATTAAAAATAAACAACATTGATTTAATCAATTGAACAAACAATTTAACTTTGTTCAGTGATTCAAACAGGTAATTAAAATCACTGAGCCAATTTCGGCAAATTTATAATAATTCCCCTGTTTAATCATCAGCTTAAATTCAATACTAAAATACACATTATCTATTTGATTTAATCTTAAATATATTAATCAAATGGAACGAGATTATTTTTAACTATTCGAGTTATCGATTTCGAACTTTCAGATTCTCATTTCTCGCAAAAAATCCGGAAATTCCTAAATCTATAGTTGAAATTACTACTATCTATAGTTAAAATTACATACAAATTTAGAAAGTGAGAAAAAGAAAAATAATTTTGAATAAAAAATTGAAAAAATATTTTAAATTATCTGAATAATCAAATATAATTAACAGTTTGTTTGTACTATCTGTAGGTACAACAACCAATATAATTACGCTGGAGGCCATGATGATAGACGTTATGATGACGATAGGAGGAAAATCTATCACGATGGTGCTGGAAGGTACTATGATCATAACGGAAATGAAATCTACTATTACCGTAGGGAACAGCCCAATCCTTATTATCCAAACGAATATTACCCTCACGGCCAACCCCATTATGATGCTTACTATCCGCGGGACCAATATGACACCAGGTATCGTATTCCTTACAGCTCTTTTTTCATAATGGATTTGGCTACAATATTTTTAATTTATTCTGAAAAGTGGTTTCTTCTAACTCTTAATTTATAATATGACTTATCATATTATCATATAAGTATGCAGAATAAAATATAATTATTAATCATAATTAAAATAAATTATAATTGCTACATCGGGTTTTGTTGAATTTATGGAACAACGGAAAAATCCCGAAACATTAAATTCCGAACACTGTATAATTCCTGAACAGTTTATAATTTTACCAAATTGGAAAATTTCCGACAGTTTCTAATATTATAGAATTTGAAAATTCCCTAATAATAAATAAATTTAGGAATTTTATTCTTGAATTTTACAATGTCGGAAATTTTATTTTTTTTTGTAATAGAAAATTCGCAAAATTATAAAATCGCTGAAATATACAAATTACAAATTACAAAATTCACGAAATAAAAAATTTCCGAATTAAAACAAAGAAAATGTTTGACTATGTTTCATTTATGAAAATTATTGTTTGATTATATTGGTTATATACAGTATCGTATACTGTATAAGTCGACAAGTTTCTGTGAGAAATTTTCGAATTCGATAATATTATAAACTCTTTGGGAATTTTTCAAAGCTGAAATTTTATATTTCAGCAATTGTATCATTTCGGGAACATCTTATTTCTAAAATTTTCTTTTTCGGGAATTTTACATTGTCAGGAATTTTATTTTTCGGGAGTTTTCAGCCGTCACTTTAATTTTAATTTAAGTTATCTGTACTTTTATTTAATTATTAGGTTTAATTCCGGTATAAATGAGAAATAAAGAAAAAATTATACATTTAATGTGAGGTTTTGTATCGTGATAAGATCTTCTTTAAAGACATTCTGAAATTTTAAGTCTTACTGGTGTCTTCCATTTTCGACATTGATCCATTTTGAAGATGGTTCAACTGAAAATATGTCCATTTATTAAGTTTTAAACGTCATGAGTTTCAAACATACATTTTTGAACATCATTTTGAAACAGATCTATCTTGAAGATTTTAAATTGAAGACCCTTCAATTTTTAATGTGTATAAGTTAAAATGATGTAGTTTTAAATGCTTTTAATGGTAAGTTGTCAAAATTAAAAAGTCTTAATTTTTGCAGATTTACAATTTAAACTTCATTATTTTCGAAGAGATACAATTAAAAATTCTTGAATTTTATAAAATATGAAATTACAAATTATTCAATTTTCACGACTTATATTTTTAAGGCATGTCAATGAATTTATTGGAACAGTTCACTCCTGAAAATTTATAAATGAAAATTCATCAGGTAAAATGATTTGCACATTAAAATTTGTGAAATTTTAACAATTTATAAAAAAACGATGTTTAAATTCTGTTGATTTAGAAAATAAAAATGCAAGATTTTTCAACTCTAAATCAACTCTATTTTAAAGATGTATAAACAAGGCCCTGGATACACAATTTGGGTATATATGGTCGAACTTTTTTCGGTATACTAATGCATCTGGAAAAAGGGATAACTTTAACTTTTCAGCAAAATTATTCACATAATTAATTCCATTTTGTAATTTGTAAATAATTAATTCATTTAAAATTAGATTAATTAAGCGCACCTATTTTATTTAGAAGAAAAAACACGAAATTCTACACAAAAAATCTGTGAAGCAAAAACTCTGCCAAATACAACTACAGACGAATATATGAAATTAAAGTTGACCGAATAATTCGGAAAGAATGTTCATAATAAAATTTTTGGGTATGGCACTTGATGGTATAATATAATCCCGCCTTGTTTTAGATTTAGGATGTCTGAAGTTAATTTTTAAAATTTATTTTAATATTTTCAGTTTTGATGTTTCGATGTTTTCAAAAGGTTTCTGTTTGTGTACAGAGAAAACCCTAAAAACATTATATTTGTATCCCTTTCAGGATTTTGAATGCTTGATTTTGCAACAATTGTAGAATATATAATCTCAAGGCGCTTCAAACGTCGAGTCTCACGAGCTTCTGTATCGATTGAGCCACTACACGTCTAAAAGGATAAATTGTTTAACGTAATATTTTTACCACGTAATCTAAAGGCAATTATACCGGATTGGCCAGAGCACTTTTTCCGGAAAATGTTCTTTTTCTTGTATTTCTTGCTGATCCAGGCGCAAAACACGCAATTTTCAATTACAAAAAACAAAAAAGAACATTTTTCCGGAAAATCCCTCTATTCAAACCGGTATAATTGACTTAGGATTATGTGATAAGAATATTACTTTCAACAAGTGATCCTGTTAGACATATAGTGGTGGACCAAGCGAAACCGAGAGATTCGGAAGTTAAAAATTGTAAAACGAGAATGATAGGAAAATAATTCTAAACCCAGGAAGAAAACAGGACAAGACCAAAATTATTATTTCCAAGATTCGAGGTCATCCTTTGTAATTCTTATATATTGTAAACTAAGAAATATCCATTGTATTTTAAATGTCTATAAAAGCATTATAAAAATAGAAGTACACATTTTAGTTCATAATAGTTCAATTTTCATGTGAATAATTGGTATGAATAAATTTCGGATTTTGTTGAAGGGTTCTATAGTTATTATCTTGTTATTTTGCTGATTAGAGAGGATTATTTGAACTATTGCTTGTGTGATCTTTCAGATATTACGTTGATCAGCCGGATTACCATAAAGGTGATGCTTACTACCCTGAGGCTAGGCGCCGCTACGATGAAGCTGGTGACACCTGGGCAGATTATTACAGAGATGGTTATTCCACCGGATATCAAAAGGGATATTTACCACATGGTGCTCGTCATCAAGAGTATTATAGGAGTTATTAAAGTTAATTCCAATCTAAAGCAGAGCATACCAATTTCAAACTTGTCAATTGTAATACATTTAATGAGTTAAATAAAGTACTATTACTCATTGGAAAATTATTATATTGCTAATCACTGGTTGTACACTAAAATTTTTCAACTTTTTCAAAATGATTTTTGATGCTCTCCTAAAACTATTTTTTATACCTACTTATTATACAAAAAATAAATATTCTTTAATTTTGAGAAATATTTTGTTATTTAATTTTAAAACTGTTCCTTTTTTATACTTTGTTCAAAATATTAAATAAAGTAGGTGTGAAAAAAATGTAACAAGGAAATATTGTTAACAGGGTATCTACTAATTTTCACCCACCAAATTATCGGTTATTTTCGGGTTATAAATATCAAATCTCCTCTTGCTAGAAGCACGAATGAAATGCATTTAAGATAAGGTTTTTCCATGTGTTTAATTATTCTTAACCATTTTTTACACACAATATGTGAAATATAAACAATTTCGATATCTTAATTATATACGCAGATTTTGATAACATGAAAGTTATTATTTTTTATAAACATATCTTTGTTTATTTATTTTCTCTATTCGATCTAATTTTAATATTAATTTAATATTAATAATTTTAATAAGCTTAATTGGGAAAAAATATTCTTAAACTTTTATTATGACAGTTTAATTATAATTATGTTTTTAGAAAATAGTTCAGGTATTATATGGGTAAATTCATACAAAGATCTATATAAAGCGGAGGCCATCAATTCCACGAATATCGTAAATCCGATGTTTCTACTTCCAGGTTCCAGTGTAGTAATAAGATAATTAATTTTAATAATTACTCTTTGCTACAACTATGTATTTAATATTTAATCAATAATTTATAGCCAATACTCAATAAATTGATAACTATATCTAAACATTGTGTTCAAAACTTCTAAATATCTGTTAAACTTACTCAAATTTTCTGTACAATGTTTTAACCTTGAAAAATTCAACAATTTGGCTTTCAAATATTTTATATTATTTTTCGAAGTTTGAGATAATCATTTGAAATATTTTTAAACCTTTTTCAATTTTCTTTCGGTAGTCATTTTTTTTTTAAATCATTTTTTATATGTCCGTAAATCTTAAGAAAATGTTTTTATTCTCTTCAAACCTTTCATGATTCTTAGATCGATTCTAAATTGTTTTATGAAATATATTGAAATCCGCGTTTAGTTATACACTTTTTGAAATCTTTTCAAATTTTAAACTATTTTGGAAAAAAGACGAACGTTCAAAAAAAAGTTGGATTAACAAAAAAATTATTTTCCAACCAAAAAAATAAAATTATTATAAAACAGGTGAATTTTCTACAAGAAATAACAAATTTTTAACCCGAAAATATGACTTTTTCAACCAAAAAGTTAATTTGAAACCCAGTAATTGCATTTTCAACCAAACAGATGAATTTTATACCAAGAAGGTCAATTTTCTACCAACAAAATACGAATTTTTAACAAAATATTTGAATTTTCAGATTGAAAAGGTAATTTAAAATTTAAAAAAATATAATTTTCAACAAAATAGTTATATCCTTAACCAAAATAGATTAATTTTCCAGGAAATAGTTGAATTTTATAAACAAAAAGCTAATATTTCTACTAAAGAAAAAAATTTCAAACTAGAATTATTTCTACAGTTTGGAATATCTTTCATAATAAAAAAAATTCTTCAAAATATTCTAGTTTTACCGACATTTTAAATTTTTGTTCGAAAATTTTATAATTTTTGTTGAAAAATAATTTTTCCTAAATAAAAAACATTTATAACTTTCCCAGAAAAGTTAAGAAAACTTGGTTGTTTTCTTCAAACCTTTGAAAATTCTTAAGAAGCTTCTAAAATTTTGGTTCGAAATCTTCAACAATGCACATTTACTATAGTTTCAGATTTTTTAAAACCTTCTAAAGTTTCAAAATATTTTCGAATTTTTTCAAAACTTCCAAATATTCCTTAAACTTACTCGAATTTTTTCTAAACTTTTGTAATCTTCGAAAATCGAAAAATTTTGCTTTAAAATTTCCTTCAATCTTTTGCGAAAAATTTTAAAATTTACGTTGTTTTAAAATGTTTAACAATCTTCTCAAGATTATATTATTTTCGAATCTTTTCAAAACTACTAAATATCCTTTGGAATGCTGCAGTTTTCCTACACATTTTTAAAAACTTATAGAACACAAAAATTATATATCTTTTTCCAGATTCTTTTGACATAGTTTTAAATCTTAAAATAAATCCTTTGAAATAAAAACAAAATCTTTAAAACTTTCCCAAAAATCTTATTATCGGCATTATTCATTTTTTGTTATCGGTACTCACAGTAAGTTTAAAATGAAATCGTCTTTAATTAATAATATTATATAAAATTCTTTGGGAGCAATTTAGAATTTTCTAAATTGTACAACAAAATAAAATTATTCATTGGAAAATAGTATTTTTTAAATAACTATATCTGAAATTTTACTTAGATTCTTTAATTTTCTTTTTCAGTTAATAAGTTTTTTTATTTATTATTTTTTAATTATTTTAAATAGGTGCTTGGAATAAATAAAAGCCTTGAAACTTGTTGTCTTCTGATATTAGTTTCATTGAAAACATTGCAAACTGGAATAGTTTAGAATTAAACAGTTTTTAATTGAAAGCACTTAAAATAGAATAATGTTATATACAAAACCTCGAAAATGGTTTGGTTTGATTTTGAAAATTTTTAAAATTGTATCGTTTAAATATATTCATATTTTTTAGATGAAAAAGATCATTTAAACCAATTCTCAGTTAAATAAATAATTTTAATCTGAAATGTTAATTGTCGAAACATTGTAATGTCCAAAAATCTAAAAAATAAAATAATGTAAAATATTATGGCTTCTTACATTTTTAATTCACAGATATTTGGATGTAAATATTAATTTGTATGCAAAATAAAATCATACCAATTATAGGAATTATCATTCGCAGGTTGCTTCACGTTCTGGATTCTGTTTAAAAAGTTCACTTTTTGTCAGAGGTTCAAGGACGTTTATTTTTTAAATATTTGACGAATCATCTACAGATATCGGGCATTCCAAAAATTTTGAATTTTACAAACTGCAATATATTGTAAGGTCTACCATTGCCATAAAAACCGGATAAGACAGAATTTCTGAAATTTAAGGTGATATATTTTTATGATATTTCATATCACTTTGATTACCAATCAATGACACCAAACTCTCGGATTCTGTCCAGTTTCGGGGGTTGCCTGCAAATAGCCTTGGTCACAAGTCGGGCGGTTCTAAACTGTCTCCCTGTCTCCTGAGAAACTGCTTGGGACAGCAATTCTAGGAAGGCCGAGAACGGGGGGACATAATCTGAGAGTTTGGTGTACTGCCAACTCCCGTTATAAGACCCCCCGGTTTATGATGGTAAACAGCTCTAGGGCCACACTCTCACCGCTCAGCGCGTTAGTTGCTTTGGGTTGCGTCATGCGTCTAAAATCTACAGAACGGGTTCATGCGGCCATGCCTGTTCACGCTTGGATTCTCCCGATTTAGGATAAAGGTCAAGGTCAACCATTCCCGAAACCGATCTTATATTGGTAGTTGAATTAATCGAATAAGACGTAAATTTTATATTTAAAATTTGTTTAGAAATTAATAAAGAGGGTCTTACGTGGAAATTCATGTTGCATACTTGCAGCATTGTCGTAGATGATTAAGTGAAGCATTGTGAGTAATACATTGATTCCATTCATGCAAGTTCTTATAATCCATTCGTATTCAGGATCAACATCATTATTCATGCTTAATCCGCTTTTATTGAGTATGAAATTTCAAAGGCATTTCAAAATGTTATGTTGTTAGGTGTATGACAGCATCATTTTGACATATAAAGTATACCTATGCATATCATGACAGCTTCATTATGTACCGTATATTGTTTCCAATTCAAACTGAAACTTATGTATGCTTTTTTATCTAAAAAAGTAGCTAAAGGAAATGTTTTGAAAATCTCACACTAATTCTTGTTGAAAACTTGATTAGTTCTTAAATAACTCAAAAAAATTCTCCATTTTATAATACACTTGAAATTTAAAACTAAAATACGCTGCAAACTTTCAATTTGGTTACAACTGTTCTAATTAATTCGTGATCTTGATAGTGGCGAAAGATTTCACTGTTATTGCAAATACAGATATTAAATTATCTACTTTGATTAAAGAATGAAGCTCAATTTTATAAATAAACAAAATTATTCATTTTTTTACTTCTTAATGGATGGCCATTCGAATTTGAAGTTTACACCAGATATTCAGATTTCAAAGATGAATAAAGTTTTCCAAAAATTTCAAATTATTTCAAAAGATTCTATGGGATTTGAAAAGTTAGAACAATTTCAACGTTTCTGAAGTGTACGGGAATTTCAATTTTAGTAATTTCGATTCGGATGTTCTAATAATTACGCCGCAGCGGCGGTTTTGGATGAGAGGAGCAGCGGGGGATGTGCCGTGGTCACTCATGCATGACAAAACAGTAGCAGAACGAAAAAGCGCAGTACCATAACGGCCTAGCTGCTAACTTCGTCACATTGCGCAACATTGCGCAACATTGCGATATGGCCCTGATGTTTACGTTTCAGTGAATGCAATTCAAGTCAAGGTCAGAACCAAACCTGTACTACAATTAAAATTCTCATGTATTTCGAAATATTTTACGGGGTTCCTAATTATTTCAAGAGATTACGAGAAACCTTAAAAATACTTCAAGGGATTTTAGACCAATTTCAGAATATGCTCAGAATATGATTTCAAATTATTGAAAAAGATTTTAAGCGATGGCAAATAATTTGTCGAAAAAGTAATGAATTGGAAAAGATTAAAAAGATTTTCATATATGTATGAAATATAGATTACATTATTAAATATAGATTTACAGGGATTTTTTGAGAGATTTAATCTGATTTAAAGCGTTTGCAATAGATGTAACATTATTTCAGGGCATGCCAAAAAACTTTTAAAGTTCTCAATGAATGTCAAAGAAACTTGAAAAGTTTTGAGAAATTTTCCAAATATTTCAAAATATTTCAATACATGCCACAAGACTTCTAAAAGTACTGTAAGTAACTTTAAAACATTTTATGGGATTTTACAGACTTTTTCACATTTATGACCTTTTTTTAAAACTGTTGTTGAAATTTTTCGTTACATTTTTTTCTGACTATTTTGACCTAAAATTCGAAGTCCCTGACCCCGAAAACCAAGTGTACTGAGTTTCAAGAAATTTTTCTCACTATTTGAATTTTGGCCAACTTTTTGGGTGCTTCCGACCACTGTCCACGTGACGTTGGAAAGGAGTAAGGATTTAAGAAACATTATTTCTATGACCAGTCACAGGTTCCCCCCCCCCCACGTAACGTTGGAAAGTGGTACGGGCTTGAACAACATTATTTTTGTAACCAGTCACAGGGGTGCGTTTCCGCTTCCCACAAAACATTGGAAAGTATGGATAGTTTGATCAATTAAAATAATTTCTAAAATTTATGGAAATTTATCATTATTGTGGACATTTATGAAATTTATGTAATTTTGGAATATTGTGGAAATTTATTAAATTGTGGAAGTTTATAAAAGCTGTGGAAATTTATGATAATTTACGAAAAATTATAACGTTATTAAAAATATGCCGCAGGGGAAAATTAAAATTCGGAAAAATATGCCGGATCCGTATAAACTACGTTATTGTATTGCCACCATTATACGGTAAAAGGCTTTAGGGGTCAATAGGTGGGGTACACTCAGTTTTTACCCAGAAATACTGTCAAAACCCTTTACCTGATTTGAGCCGCTGGGAACCCTTAAGGGGCTTCATCAGCCTTGAAAGTTAGCCCATGTATTGCCCAAAGCAAAAACAATGCTACAATTATGAATTGTTTAATTTCATATTTTAACC
>JAWWLR010000155.1:45978543-45994651 GCA_035041075.1 Acraspis erinacei | reverse complement strand
TTATAGTTAGAAAGATTAATATTTTTGATAGCAGATTGAAGTTGAAAAAAGTGATATTCACAAAATTAAATGATAAAGCTCTAGTTTCAACAACTAACAGTTAAAATAACATAAGTTGCAAAACAGGTGAGAAAAATGACCATTTTCAATGGGAAGGTGCAGTAAGAGGAAAAAAAATTGAATGTAGTGCTTCGCGATTTGAATGACCGAATGACATCACACGCGCCGATGTTCATATGAGGATGATAAAATTCCGAAACCTTATAATTTGTTTTATCACAGAAAAATATTTGCGTTCTGCTACCTCGGAGACCCGTGTTCAATTCCCGCCAGGGCTGATTTATTTTAACACGAATTTTTCTCTTTCAGCTTATAATATAATATTAATATCTAATTGTATGTTTAATGTATACAATTTATAAAGGGTGCAACTGCTATATATATATATATATATAAAACAGTGAATGCGAATTTATTTTTATTTTGCTCTTTCGACCATGAAAGTTTTTCCTATTTTCAATGGGAAAAATTAGAAATGTGTAGAATGAACATAGATAGAATTAGAATAGTAATTCTTGCAATTGTGACTCTATATCCTGGCTTGCCATTGTCTTATTGTAAAAATATATATTACACTATCCAATTGTATAATTGAAGGTTTCTCCGTGTAGGGAACTTTCAAAATATCTTGATATTCTTTAATCTTTTAAAATACATTAAAAGTTTTCGAAATCTCGCATAATCCTTAATAATATTTTGAAATCCTGTAAAACTCTGTGAAATTTTTTTAAATATCATCAAATCCTTTTAAATTTTTGCATATCTTTTGAAATCCAGTGGAATCCTTGGAAATCCTATAAAATACCTTCAAATATTTTCAAATGTTTAAATACCCATAAAAATTCCCTGACCTCCTTCAAAATTTGCAAAACTGTTTTAATCTCTTAAAACCCTTCAAAGTAGATCTTAAGAAAATGAACTTTTTACATCTTCTCACCAAAATAAGAATAAAAGAAGTGCAAGATTATTTAATAAAAAAATGCCACTGCAGTTTATTCGGACGAAGTGACTTTTTTTGCTGCAGACCCAACTATTTTAAAGAAAAAATAAGAAAATGCATATCTTGTAGGTTTTTTGTGTTTCTTTGAAAACAGACAAGTTTTAAACATATAGAAGTATGAAAATTACAAATTAGCATCGGTCGAAAGTGACAAAACTGGCAACATTGTCATAAAGATTTTAGCATGACGATTTTATAAAAATAATTACCCACGCCTTAATTCCAGACCGCCTGGTTACTATCTTTAGGATTACCATCATTATGAAAATTGCAATAGTCCAAAAAAGTGTATTTTAATCCTCTAAGTTACACAAAAACTTCTTCAGGGAAATTATGGAAAATTCCTATGAATCTTTTCGTGAAGTTGTCCATTTGTAGGGAAATTTGAGCACATCTGTGGATGGATGTTGAAAGGATTTTAAGCCCATATTTGCATAGGTACAAAGTTACTCGTTGACTTACCAGAAGACGTAACGCGTGGTCTGGAACATTTCTTGAGGAATTACAGAGGGCGTGAGCGCTGCTGTGACTAAAGATCACAGGAGCTTTCGATGTCCTCATCGCATCCAACATAGTTGGCACGGACACATGTGATAAGTCCACCATCATTCCCAGTCTATTCATCTCCTGAACTACGCTCTGGAATAGAAAAATACAAACATTTTGACAGCGAATTTTTTTGTCTGCAACGCAGAAGCAGTGTTCCTACAACAAATTTTCCCTGCAGAATTATATACTAAATACTCTCGAATTCGGTCAGCTCTTTCTTCGTTTCCTAGAACTGCTGGCCTACGAAGTTTCTCAGGGGGTAGGGCAAGAGCCGGTTAAGACACTTGCCTCGGAATGTCTTGGAAAGGCCGCAGTGCGCGAGTACTCAGTCGAGTATATTGCGTAATAATATGCATTCCAATTGGAAACGGTTCCGGTAACCCTGGCTGTTTACATCTCGCTCCCCCCAAATTACGACCGAAGCTATTTGCAGACAACCCCCGACACAGGACTAAAAGAGAGGGTTTAGTGTATGACAGCTTAGAGGTCCCTCCCACATATCATGAAAGCTTGGGACTAGGATTCGCGTTAGGTTAGTTCCCAGCCACATGAAAAATCTTTCTTTCCTTGCGCTTTATCCTCATATATGATATATTACATTCCAATCCTAAAAAAATTTCTGGTTTGTTACAAGTTTTAATAAAGAAAAAACTCTGGTTTTAGGCATGTATTGAGACTACAAATTAATTCGGTTCTTTTACTTTGCTTTAAAACAGAATATAATAGGTGGTGGCCCTACGGACTTAACCTAAAACACTACTAGTCATTTCAATGGCGTCTGACAAGGAAAATTTGAGATACAGTATTTTCTTTGCATTCCTATTGAAAAGAATGCTGCTGAGGCGATTTAAATTATTTTCACAGCTTTAGATTTCACAATTATGATTTTTAATTGGAATGCAAAAAGCATGAAATGTCACAATGGCTCCTGGTTGCACGTCCTTGTGTTCACTAATTATTCCTGAGGTTGAGGCCGCAGAGCCGCCACCTATTATATTGTGATTTAAAGTTTAAGTTTTGCCCTTTGAAACTTCCTTAGGACGGGAAAAAATTCAAGTTCGACCAAGAGTTACAAGAAATCAAAATAAAGGCATCGAATATATTTGTAGCTCTATGAGTGTTTCTTTATAAATCAATTTATAAATTGAAACTAACTTATCAAATAAATTACATTCAATGTCAACGTTTTTTGAAAAGTTGGTAGTGAGATCAAAGCAAGTAGGGGAAGTCGCGATAGGCGGTAGTGCAATAGACAGGAGGGTAATGTATTGCATTTTCAACAAAATAGTTGATTTTTCAACTGCAAGAAAAAACTGCTGTTTCTATTCAAAGACTTTTGATTTAAGGTAAGCTCTAATAAAGAGGAATCTCTCTTGCAGAAAAGGAAACTGACATGAAAAAATGTTTTAAAAATCCCAAGGTATGAGTAGACGTGGAGAATTTTTTGTATAGAACTCAGTTTCTGGCTCAACTCGCTTTGATGATTTTACAAATTAATGATGCAACTTTTACGTTATAGTAAAGATTTAATGAAATTGTAATGGGGAAAATTTAATAAAGAAACTAAAATTATCTCCATCTATTGGATCTCAACGAACTCAAAAGGAGCCCGCCAGAAGGGTTCTATTGGAGTCTTTATTCTAAAGTAAGCCAACTTTTTCTTATGCATCACGGAATCCCCAGCTTTTTTCTGTTAAAAAAGATACATAAAAAATTGAATGTTAAATTTTTAAATAAAATGATTAATTTTCTATAAACAAAATACTTTTCAACAAAAAATAGTTTAATTTCCAAGAAAAGAGATACGTCAAGCTTTGAAATAAAGGCGGCCTAAGGGTTGGAGGTGGTGGGGAACAAACTCGATAGAGCGCCGCTTCGGATGAAAACGCTTTTGCTTGTTCACGTTTGTGAAACCACCGCAAACTCCCCGCAGCTAATTTTACTTCTACCTGTGGCGCGGTGTGGCGACAATTCTCAGAAGGGATATAACCGGAGGTGTTATATCCAAATTTGAATATCTTTAATTTTTAAATAAAAAATAGTTAAATTAAACCAAAAATACAATATTCAACCACAAAGATGAATTTTCTATTTGCTACGAAAATTCTAACTTCAAAATTCCCTCACTCTTCTCTGACCAATTTTTCATTTTCTCTGGCCATTATACATTTTTTCATGTATAAGGAAAAACAACCTTACACCTAGGATATCAATAATGTTAATGGAAACGAAATGTTTGTTTATACATTTTTCCTAATGACTTTCAGCAACAATAGCCATGTATACCGTTTCTCTACCAAGAAATTTCTAACAAGATGAATATTGAAGAAAATATATATAGTTGTAACTAAAACAAATTAATTTTAAGTTTACACAAATTCAGTTTAAAGCAAAAAACATTAAATTCCCAATTAAATCAATTATGGGAAAAATTAACTCTTTACGAAAAGCATAACGGTTGATATTTTTATTATACCTTGCTTGCCACACGGGGTCTATACTCTATATGGACCACAGCACCTTTTCTACCTGAAATTTGAGTACCTTAACTCAAGAGCAGCGGGTTTTAAGTCACAGCCACAACCAATAGCATTACTCTAGGTAAGTTTGGCTGTCTCCGTGGCAGTCGTTCAAACTTGCCTGGGCGCCATATGGACCCCAGTGTGGCAAGAAAGTTCGAAATTGGTTTTTTAGAGTGAATATTTTTTTCACTATATTTCAAACATATAAACGTTTTAAACGCTCTTATTATAGCATTGTTCCCTCTGCATACCTTCCCCGCTCTTATTTTCTTTCTACTGCTTGCATATAGAAAAACTTTGAAGTAAATCTAGCGAGTAGTTTTGTTTTTATTAACAGTTTTCTATGCTGGGGTCCATGTGGCCCCCAGGTGGCAAGCGAATATGAATTTGATCTCAATTCACAAGACATAGAGGTACATTCTAGAATAAACAGACGCATTTTCGACAAATGAGTTGAATTTTCAAACAAGAAAGATTTCGCAGTTAAGAAAAATTCAAATATTATCCAAAACTTTCCTTGTTCCAAAACAAGCTTTATCCAAAATTTTCATAGACGAATTTTCTACAAAAACGTTCAAAAACTTTCGAAGCGAAAATATTAATTTTGAACAAAAAAGTTCATTTTCAACCAACTAGTTGAATTTTATTAGCACAGTAATTTAATTATTAATTAAAAAAGCCGAATTTGCAACACAACATGTGAATTTTAAATACAAAAAGAATGTCTACTTAACATAATTAGTTAATTTTCAACAAAATAATCAAATGTTCGTCTACATAATAACAGTTTCAACTACACCCAACTCTCGTTTTCAGTCTCCCGTCTTCGCCCATCCTAGAATTTCTGGCCCCCACAGTTTCTCAGGGGAGCAGGGCGAAAATGTTTACGACAGCCGTCTTAGAACAATCGCAGTGCACGATTACTCAGTCAAGTATATTGCGCAATAGGATGGATTTCAATTGGAATCGGTACAGGCGGCTCTGCCTGCTTATGTATCGATCCTCCCGAATTCACCCTCGACACTGGACTAAAAGCGAGAGTTTGTGTACAAGAAGAATTCTCACCCAAAAAAATTATAAAATAAAATATTATTGTATTTTTGTAACACTGAATTTAAATCTAATTCCATCAGGGTTCCACCTTTATTTAATTAACAGAATTTACATATATCTTCATTTCTTAAGTTTATAAAATCATAGTAAGATTTTGTGTGTAAGGGGGCAGAGGAAAGCCTTTAGTATCTTAAATAGGTATGGGGGAGGGGTATCCGTACAGAGCCTTACGTAATTTGTGGATTATCGATTAAACTTTAATTGCAGTTTATCGAAAATCTTTGTGAATTGTGAAAATTATTATTATTATTATTATTATTATTATATTCCTGAGGTTGAGTCCGCAGAGCCGCCACCTATTATATTGTGATTTAAAGTCCCCTGATTGTGTCAGGTTCCCCCTGATATTGTCTGACTTTCCAGAATTCCCTGACCTGTAGAAACCCTAAAAAACTCTTGATACGCAGTGGAATGCTCATGAGAAAAGGGGTGGATATGGGGACGCAAAAGATTTACGTCAGCACGCTGCATCATAGAGCCATGTTAGGAGCCGTGACACTTATTGCTCAAGCCAATACGTATCAGATTGAACTTCCCGCCTGATATCCGAGTTTCTGGAAGAATTTCAATGTATATTTGCGACCCTAACTTTCAAACTTGCGGTTCCTGCACTAGGATATTTGAAAGCACAAGTCATTTGGTCCATGGGGGAAAGAAAATATGAGATTGTATTTTTCGATATTCTCCGTTCTTTCTTTCGCGAAAAGAAACTACTGGAAAATAATAACTGAATGGTTACTGGAAATACAAAGAAAGAAAAAGTAATTTCTACGCTTATTTTCCGGTAAAATCAATATAGCCAAATTTGGCCTTCTTTGCGCCCGGTGCGAATAGATAATTTTGCGCACGCCCCATTAAAAACTAAATAGCACCGTGGGCAAATATTTCCAAAATTTCAAGTTTTGAAGTTGGAATAGACACATAGATAGTGTAAAAAGTGTCATAAATTAAAAAATAGTAGGAAAACAGTATCATTCTGACAGTATCCTGGCTTTACAAAATTTCTAAATCTTTTTAAGTTGAAAATTTAATTATTTTGTTAGAAACTCAATGATTTTGTTGAAGACTCCACTACTTTGTTATACATGCATAAATAATCTTTTTTGATTAAAAATTGATTTTTTAAGTGTAACATTAACTTTTTATTAAAAACTCAACTGTTTTCTAACAAATTCTTATTTTTGGTCTTAAAATTTTACTATATTGTTAAAACTTCAACTATTTTGTTGAAAATGCGTGTCTTTTGCTTGAAATTAAAACTATTTGGTTAATAATGCAACTCTTTGTTTAAAAATTATTTTTGGATTCTTGAAAAAAAGTTGTATGATAATTCAACTATTTTATTAAAAATGCAATATATTTTTACTTACAAATTTAGGAATTTAAGACTTCTTATCTTGAATTTAATATGATATTTAAATTAATTTTATTTACAATAATTTATTTCTCTATTATTTTCATATTTCCTTAAATATTCATCCTATTCCTTCTGTTTAAGAGCTTGAATTTTGGGTAGTGAGGTCCGATATTTGAATATTTTTTATTATTCTTGAAATACGCTTACTAATTGTTGCACACTTTTTTATCGAATGATAACTTTAATATAATCTTCCTGTTCTATTTATAAATAAATAAAAAGAATCCTTTGTTTTCTCTTTGTTTGAAAATATTTCTGGTGTTCTAGGAAAGAATGCGATGTCTGATTTGTTTACTTTTTTCCTGCATACGCAATTCTGCTAACAGTGAGAACGACGAAAGGTGCTCGACGTTCGTTAGCAGAATGTTTTTTAATCTTTTAATTCTTCATTCACTCGAGGGCAGCAGAGCTGTGAGATTAATATTTTTGCAGAAGTAAAATGCAAATCCACGAAGAATATAAATATCCGTTAAAAATAACTGTTGCCTTGCGAATTAACTTGATACTTCCCTAGAATAAAGTGTTCAAACCGGGTCATTAACCAAAATTCTGTTTAACTTATAGTTAAGTTTTTTATAAACTTTGGCTTCCAATGACTGTAAATGTAAAATTGCAACTTATATTCTTCAATTATAAAATGATAATAATTAATTAGAAAGTAATAAAATATTAACTGGAAATGTGGCTTTTTTAAAACAAACACGTGGCACCCTATGGCTTCAAACACGCGGTGTAGATATCACATGTCTTCGAAGCGGAAAAAAAACATTATCAGTTTGATGACGAAAATCCAAATAATTAAGCATCAACGTTTTTTTGGCTGAAAGGATTTCTTTACATGACACAGTAAACCCCAGGAATGAATTTGATCTTTAAATTGGATAATAAAAGCTGCAGCACGTTTATCTGACGAAAGATATAATTTAACTGACGAAAATATTTATTTGAAATATGTGATATGTCAAACGGCTACGTCCAGGTTCACCGAAAAAAATCCTCCATAAATTTGAAAATCCCCGCGGTATTCATTTTTTAAATCGTATCATTTTATTTAAATGATTTTAACTATAAATCATTCACCTACACTTCTAGAATATTCTGGCTGCACTTTGGCTGGTTTAAAACTTTATAGTATCTGTTTACAATTTTTGAAGTCTTCATCAGGGTCGATAGAAACTAAAGGTTTTTTCAACAAAAGTAAAGGACTGAACTTGTGTGATTGTTGACTATAAAGTATAAAATATCCAAAGTGCAGCCTATGTGTTCTGTAAATGGAGGTGAGAAGAAGTGAGAAGATTTTGAAAATGAATACCGCGAGGATTTTTTAATTTATGGAGAAAATTTTTTCGGTCAACTTAGAGTCTAGATGCAGCCGTTTGACATATCACATATTTAAAATAAATACTTTCGTTAGATAAATTTTATCTTTCTTCAGATAAACGTGTTGCAGCTTTTTTTATCTCTTTTAAAGTGAGTGCACTTATGATACGTGATTTTTTTGGGAAGTGCAACGGCTCGTACAGAATTTATTTCAGTTTAAATAAAAGAAATATGAATGAAACGAAATAATCGACTATAAGGGTTGACATACAGCTAGTTCTAAACTCAAAGTTTAACACTTTGATTTTGCTCTCAATATAATATAAAACTTAAATGTATATTCGCTCCGTAGGGGAGCAATGGTAGCACTGTTTTTTTTTTAAATTTGTCTGAAAAATCGTGAATCGCCCGGCTTATTTACAAGATTTCCAAGTCATGTGGTGTCATATCAATGTGGCAAAATGGACGCGAAAGAAATAGATATTCAAAATGCGTATACACATTTTTATTTTTCAAATATACAAAATATACTATACAGGATGTTTATGTAGGTAAAAAAATCATTCTCTTTAGTAAGAGTCTACATTTTTTAAAATTAAGTGTTATAGAATTTAAAAAAAATAAATTAAATACACTTTTTATTGATATAATTGGCAATCTAATAAAATATTCCACAGACTATAATATGCAACTTTTTTAAAAAGTAAAATTAAAGAAGGAATTCCTAAACAGCATTGCAAATCAAATTAAATCACCTAATAATATCAGTAGTACCTACTAAGATTAGTATTAATATTAACTGTTATACTCAAGAATTTAAAAAACATTAGTAAATAAATGATCAAAGAAGGGATCATCCAGAAATAACGTAAGGCATTTTTCTGAAAATTTCAAAAACCCCTCATCCCCACGTAAGATACCGTCAGATTTGCTTCAAGGACCCCCACCCCTCCCCTCCCATCAAAATCTTACTCAGATTTAAGAAACTTAGAAAGTTAAATGTGTCAATAATTATAAGCATTATTTGCTTTTACAAACGTAAAAGTTTACAATTTCTTGAGGTCCTAAGATGATGCGCAGTCCAGTTTATCCTATAAGCAAAATTTACAGTTTTCTTACCTAATATTTGAAAAGTATTAAAAGTGAACTTTAATGTTTATTTAAATTATTATTCTTTACTCTATAAATGTTCAAAATGCATATTTATTTATGTGAGGATTCACAGTTTTCCTATTCTTTCTCACTTTTCCACTTAAATGGGAACTAAATTTATAAAATCTAATATAAAAAGCCAACTTTTTATATTTACAGTTCAATCTTTTCATTTAAAAAGTCTACTTTTGAATTTCTGGTTCGTAATTCATCTTTTTGGTTAAGAATTTTATCATGTGCCTCAAAATTTAATTATTTTGTTAAAAAATCAACAATCTTGTAAAAAATCATCCTTTTTTTTATTAAAAATTCGTCTTTTTGCCTGGAAAATTAAAGAACTTAATTGATATACGTTTTTTTAAATTTATGTCCCTTTATAGAAACGTCATCTTTTTTTTAATGTGAATTACTGGTTACAAATCATTCTGTTTCGGTTGAAAATTAACTTTTTTATTAGAAATTCACATTTTCGGGTTGAAAATTTAATTGTTTTATAGATAATTTGTATTTTAAGCTCACAAGTTTAACAATTTGGCAGAAACTCAACTATTTGGTGCAAATTGAAATAATTGGTAAATTTTTTTTTAGTCGAAGATATATTATTTTAGTCAGAAGTTCACTTCTTTGGTTGCAACATTAAATTTTTTGTACATAATGCATTTTTTCCTTATTTAAAAGATAATATTTGTAATTACAAATTTATCTATTCCATTTTCAGGTAAAAGTTTTAATTGTTAAATTGCAAATTTAACTATTTGCTTGAAAATTGATGTGTTTTGTTTTAAAATTTGTCTTTTTGGTAACAAATTTCTTTTTGGTGATAAATTTCACTTTTTTGGGTAAATTCAACTGTGTGCAAATAAAAATTATACTCTTATTTAGTTGAAATATCCACTATATCTTTGGTTAAACGGTAAACTGCATTGATAAAAAATATCTTTTTATTTGAAATTAATTTTATAAACTACATATTTACAGAGTTTATACTAAATTTACTGTGTGGTTCAAACTTAAGTATTGTATTGAAAATTCAAATGCTTCTTAAAAAAATCGCTTTTCTGCCTTAAAAATTAAAAAATTTGGTAGAAAATTCATCTGTTTTTTTCTAAAATTAGATTTCTTTATTGAAGATTAATTTTTTTTAAATAGAAATTTAACTATTCGATTTTCGGTTCAAATTGATCGGGTTATATTAAAAAAACCAAGTAGTTGGATGTAAAATGTAATTGGTTGAAAATTCATTTTATAGGTAGAAAATTAATTTTCTTGTTCAAAAATTTAACTATTCACTTATATTTTGAAAGTAACATAAACACAATCTGGCAACATTTTTTATTGAGAATTCATATTTTTTGGATAGAACTTTAATTACTTTTTTGAAAGATGAACTCCTTTATTTATTCATAAGAAACAGTCATATTTTATCAAACCAACACCACTCCCCAAAACGTCTTATGTTGATTTTGAATGACCCCACAGGTCAAATCCACTATGAGACTCGTAAACGTTGACGTTCAAACGTACTTGTATATCCGTATTTGCCATAAAACGCACGTTGTTGTCAACTATCCGAACAGTTTCGCTGTATTGCTTTTTCAATTTTCTCGCTGCGAACGTTGCTAAACACGTGCGTTTGACGTCAAATACGCATATACATTTGAAGGTCGATGCTTACGACTCTCATTGTGGACCGGCCCTCAATAAATTCACGAAAAAAATTTCGTAGGATAGGTTAAGAAAAGAAGACCTCGTCCTTTTTGCACAGCAATATTATAAAATCAGTATAGAATATAGAATATTGCGCAGAATATATATGCAATTTGCTTAAAAAGTAAAATGAAAGAAGCACTTTCTGAATACGATTTTATAAGTAATTAAAACCTCTAAGCATTTATGAGGAAAATTTGTAGTCTGAATTCTAAAAGAGCAGAAAATTTTAACCATATTTTCCTAATTCACATCTTCAAGCTCCACCTCGACAACATCCCATGTATTTTATCACTTACATGACTCTATGAAGCGCAAGCTCACACATGATCTTTTTATTTTCAAAAAAGAAAAAACAAACCCTCGTATAAAAGTGATGGCTCTAGAGTTGAGAATTAAGAGTGAAATGCGGAAAGTGATTCGAATTAGGCGACTCAAAGAGTGTCTGATGCGTATGCATATGTGGAGAAGGTACTTTTATGAGAAAAAGGTATGTATATGGGGAAAGTATATATGTACGAGCAAAATGAAAGGTAGAAGTTGGGAAAGGATACAGGGTGTAGAAAATGTGCGAGTGACATGGGGAGTTGATGAAAAGCGAGGAGTATCTTAAGCCGGTCGAGCTGAGTTTTTCCATTATTCAAGCAATTTATTTTCAAGAGTCGTCAGTCCTATCAGACTCATTCGTTTCAGGGCTTGTGAATGCCCAGAGCGCCGGTTCTTCTCATATTTGTGCGCCAGGGTGTTACCTCGTGCGGATCAACTTTCGCATCTGCGAAAAGTGGATGAGCGACACCTAAAAGCTTTTCTGTCGGTGTTTGGGAGGCAATAATTTGATTGACGCTCTTCCCTTTATACGCCTTCCATAAACTATGTGCATTTTTGTAGGAGAATGGGAGGTCAACCTAGTGCCACAAACTGGCAAAAAACTGCAGTACAAGTGAAAAACAGGCCACATTGGGGAAGGGCGGAGGGAGGTGGAAAATTGGTTACCAATATTAGTATATTTTTTATCCTTCTCGTATCCCCTCCTTGACGACCACAGATTTTTCTTACCCCCTCACAATCGCCCTGCATAAAGTAACTTAACTGTTGGCTAAATACGAATTTCACGTTTATTCTATTAGGTTTTTTCGTGTTTCTACACTGAGAGACTTTTTGTTAAAATAAATGATAAAAATTAATGAGAATTTAGTATAATATCGTTTCAAAATGGGGAAAACACGGTTTTCGCTCGAAGGAGCGAATCTTTTGAAGCGAATCTTTTGAAGTTGCCATACAAAGCATACGCGAGAATCTCTAACGACTATACACAAATTAAATACAATTAAATACGGACACACGTATGCGATTATTATTTTTATTATTATATACTTAATTTATTTACTACATACATAATTGCACGCTTAATCGACATGAAAAATCGGAACGGCTATGGCGAGATTCGGACTTAACTTACCTAAAGTACTAACGAATTCCCGAAAAACTAAACACCACGGCTAACTTACATTATGGAATATTTTTTCAAAAATCTCGGCAAAACGACGTCGCTTGAAAACTCAGGGCAGTATGGCCACTATCTGGGCCCTTTTTAACGAGTGATTTGTTGCTTCAGACTTCTTGTTAATAGATAGATTAAATATTTTATCATGCTCCAAGTTTAAATTGATTTTTTATAAAACAGATTTTTTTTAAGGAATTGATAATATTCTTTTATGAATAACATTCTCTAATTTCATATCTCAGTATAATAAACTTGAGTGTACTTAGATTAATAGTTTATAAATTGTACTCATTGAATTAAATCTTATTACCTTAGTGCATGATACAATTCGTGAGAAAAAATTCCTAATATTTTAAATCACATAGTATGAATATTAGTATGAATGGAAAATATAAAGAGTTGATTTTTATTTCAAATGTTGTGAGACATAACCTTTCGGCTCGATCGGAAAATGGCGAAAAAAATTGAGGAGCATTCTCAAACGAAACTATATGTAACATCAAGAATAATGATTTCATAGTTTGATATGCGTCTCAGGCTTCTGCCAACTTCATATTCACGATATCATTTTCTAAAATACGTTTTCGAGATTATGATATTCTCTATTTTTTCTTATTCAAATTATTTTTTGAAAAATCAGTAAAAAGAATATCATTTTTTCATAGTGTTAATTCTTGAATTGGAGATTCATAATATTTCGTATTCAGAATACTACTTTATCGCCTTCGTGTTTTAAAAGACCCGTATGAAAATATTAAATGTCGGCATTCTAATACGAATAAGTGTAATAAAACCTCGTTTTCCCCTATTTTGGAACGCTTTTATACTAAATTCTATTTCAGGTCTTTCATTTATTCTAACAAAAAGTCTCAGAGTGTATCAGGCCCCAAATTCCTTTCGCCAAAGGCGCATTCATGTTGATGATTTGCTCTCTCCCAGGCGTATAAAATGCATGAATTTTCAATTCATTGCAATAAAACAAGAACCAGGCCATTTTTCGAAAAAAGCTCTCTTTTATTTTCAGCATTTTAACATTTAAGTTCTGTAGTTAAAATATGAAATAAAAAAATCCATAATTGTAGGAGAAAATCTTAGCAGAGTAATACGTGGGCTAATTTTCAAGCCTGAGGAAGCGCCTTAATTTTGCCAGCAGCGCGCAATGAGAATGTGTTCTTTCGGTGATTGCCTCGCACTAGCCTTGAGACTAAATCAGCCGGTAAAAACGTAAACGTTTTAGGTCAATTTTTCAAAAAAAAAAATCTAAACTGTTCATTTAACTTTCAATATTAGGGGTTTGAATAGTACCATGCCAGTGCCAAGCGTACATAGTGGCCCAGTATTGCAGATCAGTATAGAACTTCAATATCGTTAGGATACAATACCTCGATAGTAACAACACTATGTTCTGGCCCAGTATTGTGAGTCAGTACAGAACTTAGTTATCATTAGGGGCTTTACCAGTACGATGCCAGTACCAATGATATTCACTGGCCCATGACTGTAAGTCAGTACATACCTTCGTTATTTTTGGAGCCTGACCAGTACCTAAAGAACCAGTATCTACTGTAAGTACTAGCCCAGTACTGACCAAATACTGCAAGTCAGTACAGAACATTGTTACGATTAGGGGTTTTAACGGTCCTGCCAGTATTCTAACACTACCGCGCCAGTATCGAACTCCGCCCGGGGGTACTGTCGCGGTATTGCGCCGGTGGTAAATTTCCCCCTGGAATATTATAACTAGCGACTGCTATGCGATAGATTCAGGTATAGATGTAGGTTCAAAACCCAGTAGAGTTAGAACTTTTATTTCTAATATAATACTTACAAATTTAATATTATATGTATTATTTATAAACAGGAACATAACATTTATAGACAAAATACTCACAATCAATTATTATTTTTTTTTGAAATGGTGTTTTTATTATACCTTTAGTATATGCCAATAGTGGTGGTTAAAATCTAAGAAAAAGCTCAATTTTATGCAGTTTGCAACTGTACGACTTTGGTTTATTATTCATTTTGATTCGAAATCGCGTCGAGTCGTAGAAAAAACCTGTTTATAAACGCTTAGTGGCGAGTTTCAAGAAATGTAAACTTTGTAAAATTTGTTATGATCACATAAAAAGTAGACAGTGGTTCTTGGAAATTAAGTGCTGTTTTTTCATTATTCCTTATATTTTTATCAAAAATTGTAGGCGAAACTCAAGCAAAGAACATCGAAAATAATAATTGTTAGGTTCAACTGAAAAATACTTTTTTTCGAAAATACAAATACGACTATATGCGTATAAGTTTTTATGTGACATAATAAAGAGATAACAATTTTAGTTCAAAATATTCATTTCATGCTTAGCTCCACAAAATGAACGTAAACTTGAGGGGGATTATATCCTCAAATATGATCTGCATTACACCTAATGATTCGATAGATATTATAGCCATGTTTCCATTTCGATGACTCACAATGAAAATGATGTCTCGGGTTTAAGCTTTGAAGCAAGGTTATAAGAATAAAATATTTAGATCTATGTGTTCTCAGTTATATGTAATCATATTTATTATACTAAATTCCTTAAGAAACAATATTTTTCATCTTTTTTGGTATTAATAATATAACTGAAGCATTGAAGAAGCTTTACTCTGGAATAAATAGTTTGAAGATGACTGTTAACTATAAAACGGACTAAGTATTAAAAAAATATGATAAAAGGAAAGCTGGCTTAACCACATCTCTTCTCATCCCTTTCGAATGGAATTGCTGGTTCCCCCGAGTAATTAAGAACAATTACCAGGCCACCGGTTCTATCGGTCCTCTTCCTCGTTACAGCATTCCCAGCCTCTCGAATTTATCTAGCTCACCCCGATAATGAGTCGACAGGACGAGCGGAAAAAATGGTCGAGCATCTGAATCGTGAGGGTTATAGTTGAATTCGGGTGTCCTTTCTGACATTTCCGCAGAACATTTGTATGAAAATATTCCTCAATACAATGCGCTGGTGAACCGGGACGCGGTTGCGTTGGGCTCGTTATACATGTATAGAGATGGGGTTGGCTGCAAAACCAGAGGGGCCTTCTGGGCAACAAGGATTCGGAATTTTCGTGTTAAATCACGAACTAACTTCAGAACCAACTGGGTGTGACACGAGAAGATGTTAATGGGTTACTTCTCTGCCTGAACATCTAGGATTGCTCATATACCTTCTCTTTATCCTTCCTTCTTTTCTTGTTTTCCGAACCCCTTCGTCTCTAGACTCTAGAGACTACTACAATGGATTCCTTCGAGCTCTTCGAAATATTCTTCAAATAATTAACAATTATCTTTTGGACAGAGAGGGACAGGAAAGAGAGCGAAATACAGATTTACTGCACACCCTATTCGTATGCATAATCGTTAAGGGGTGGACTCCTTTGTTGTCAGCAACGGTCGCGAACTTTCGCCCTGCAAAGGGGTGCGAGTAGATTGACGCTTTTTGTCGAAATATCGAAACGTACTAGGGTGACTTTTTGATGGGCGAAACCTACCAACGTTCCAGACACTGCTTGCAACAAGAAAATCATCTGAACTGTCAAATGAAGGCTAACATTCGTGGTTCATTAAAATTGTTTCTTTACCAAAATTATTTTAAAATACCGTAATGTAATATGGAGACATCCCTTCAATTCTATATAAATTTTAATATGTACACTGTTAAAAATTTCTGTTGGAAACTTCCACTACATGTATTGGAAGTTTATTTCCGAAACGTAAGGTAACGCTA
>JAWWLR010000155.1:45931450-45951525 GCA_035041075.1 Acraspis erinacei | reverse complement strand
TTGAATAATGAAAATATAATTTACTTTATTTACCTTTCACATGCTCAAGGTTTATTGGGCAGATTTATATATCATTCATATAAAAAGTTTTGAATAAAAAATGTTTATTCTGGACAATAAGTAAAGGTAAATGTGAAATAATAAAAAGGTGATATGGTTTCTCTACAAAGGTAGAAATTAAAATGATAAGTAGTTTTTACTAGTACCCGCCAATCCTTTTAAACGTTTACTGATGAGTAATGATTGAAATATTTTCATGACAGGAAGTAAATTCCCATCCTTCACCTTTCATAAATAATTCTTCTCATTAAATAAAACAAATAAAAAATTGATACATATATTTATTGCTTTCTAATGTTTCTATGAACCACTTTAAAATTATTGATACTTTAATTCCCGGGTTTAAACTTCTCTTGTCGCAAATCTGTTTCACAGCTGTTTTAAGGTCACGTAAATTAAAATGAAGCGGATTCAATATTGTTTTATTTAGTATTGATACTATTTCTGTTTTTCTCGCGTTCACAAGCTTTGACTGGTAGAGTTACAACTTTTGGTATGTCGGTACAAACATCCGACATTGGCATCCAATCTCTGAAAAACAGAGAATAGTGCAGCTGAAACTATGGCTCAACAAAGCAAACTCATTGGATCGACCTTAATGTCACCGGTATGTAAACTATTTTTCTTTTACATTGAGCAGTTGCAAACATTTGTTCAGAATTGTTTTTACAAATTCTTATTTAAATATTGCATTTAAAAGAAATATGCTGACTAAATTGCTTTAAGGTTTACTTCTTGAATTTAATAAATCTGAACAACAATTTTAATGACTTTGGAAATTAGGAGAGTCTTGGATATAACATTTTTTGAAAAAATGTATCAAAAGTAATACGGATCAATGTTTAGAGTATATTTTAGGGAAATCGTTAAGACAAACTTAATGCAAATAAATATATACGCACATCTAGACTTCAAATTAATTTTAGATAAGCGGAATAATAATAACAGTGCCATCATTAAAATAATGTCAAATAAGATCATTATAAGAAAAAACGATGGTTTATTTACTTAATGCTAGAAAAATAATGACAAGGCCTGTCTTCTTAACAAGGTTTCTTCTAAAGTAATCCACAAAATAATTGTTGGCTTTCTCTTTAAATCTCTCACTAATCATCCTAGGGACGTCAATAATTAAGGCCCCATCGATCTGTTATAAAAAACTGAGGCTTATGAGGGTCCTATAAATTGAAGAAAATATTGTATAACACTGAATAAAACTACTAGATCCAAGTAAATGCATTTTTTTCCTTGAATCAAGGATTTGTTTACTTCATTGGAGTAAAATCTGTTTATATGCAAAAAAGTTATGCCTGGAATCAAAGACATAATTTCTTTGGTGATATTTCTTCAATATTTTTAATGTCCTCATTTCAATAAAACTGAGTTGATTTAAGTGAAAGAACTATTTTTCCAGATAAATAATTATTTATCGAATTGAAAAAATATTTAGCCGATACTAAGAGTGGCACTATTATTGAAAATCAATAATTATATATATATATATATATATATATATATATATTTCATTGCATGATATCGTGATTCGAATAAGTGATCTGCAATTAATTATCACGAATAAATACTTGTTTGAATAAAGGAAATACAGTTAAGGTCAAAATGAAATCTACTTTCTTATGAAAAAATTGATTACACTGAAATCAGAACGTAAATATATAACAATGAAAAAAGAGGGTGAAAAAGGATTTCTTTTCTTGAAAAATTGTAATATATTGTTTTTTTAGTGTTGTGCCGAATATGTACAAAAATAATGAAATCTATTGTGTGACCTTCTACACAGGAAGTGAACGTTTCCCCAATTTTTATTTTTTCTGGTTAATAATCGTTCTTTTTGGAATGATTGATTTCAGCGAAATTAATTAGAATTTTGGGAAGTGCGATGATAGCAAAATCGTATATATGCAAATCACTTTTTATAAAGGAATGGAAAGTAGTCCAAAATAACGTTTTGAATTATTCTATATGGTTTTTTTGGTCTAAATTTATTTCGAAACATGTTGGTCTCCGGTACTATCAAAAGACGGAGAAAGAATAAAGAAAACGTGAGAAATTGATTTTGGTTGAGTCTTTCCTTTTACTACTTCTTTTTTCCTTTGTTATATATTTGTCTCTAATGATCCGGAAAGGAGGTAGTTTGGAAATCCAATTTCGATTCGTAATTTTTTATGGTCTCATTCCCAAGCATAAAATAACATTTAAATTGGTTTGAATTGAGGCGTAAATATTTTACCGCAATTTATTGAAAGATATCTATTTTTGTTTGAATATTGCTTAAAGGATGTTTTGAAATACAAAATTTTTAGAATTGTGTGATTTTTTAGAATATTTCTTTCTCTATTTGGAGAATGAAATAATTGGAATAGATTGGTTCATGCTCAACCACAAAATAAAAACAGGAAATACTTTTTGAAAATAAATTTACTTGCATTTCGTCGGAATAAGTATTTTTATAATTTAATATGTTGGCATATTGGTTTTAATTACACATTTACTTCAGTGCAAACAAAATGTTTTGGAATTAAATGTGCATGAAATCTGTTGAAAGGAACTTTTATTTAATTTATGAAAAATACATGGACCATTCTAAATAAATATTTCTCTCGATATTAAATTTCTGCTTTGCAATGTTTAGTAGTTCAGCAAAAATGCCGCTAATTGCTGCAGATTCCCTTATCATATAATAAATAACAACAAGTTTTCTAGGTTATGCGTTAGCCAACAATTTTCACCCTACTTATAATAAAATGATGTCGCATGGGCTTGGTATATCATCTGATACTGACATATTAACATATAATAATTATTATTACAGTAAATTCCTCAACACATGCTACATTCACATTTTTTTTAAATTGTATGTATTCAAATATTTCTAACAATGGTGATATCTTTGTAGTTCAATTGAATATTTATTTAATTTTAAGCAGCCTTTATTTCTATAAGTTATGCTGTTTTCATATTAATTCTCTATTTTCCTTAAATCAGGAACTTGGTTCTTTGAATCAATTAATATATTTTTTAACGTTGTTACATGTTTTTTCTGAATAATATATCGTTTATTTAGATCAAATAAATATTTACTCATATTAAAAACCATTTACTTTGTTTTCAAGAAATATTTGGTAAATCTTGTGGTACGCTTCTTTCACCATAAAATCACGTTTTCCAAAAAATAAAAACTTTAACTTCATTCCATGGTCTTCAATTTGTTAGAAAGAAATATTTTCATCATTTTAAGTCACATTATACTATATCAACTACACGAGTTTTAGACACAAATCTTTTATGTCTTTCAACAATAATATTGTTCTTTCGCTTAGTTCACATTTCACTGACTAAAATACATATTTATTTGAAATAATAATTTCATTTTTTTGGTTTTGATAAAAACATTTCTTTGTATTAAAGATACATGTTATAGAATTTATTCAACCAGATCATTGCTCGGAACCAATCAAATTCTCTTTGATTCAGGATTTTTTATTCTCAGTGTAATATAAACATGATTTATAACCAAATTATCTACCTCGATCACTGTCAAGCAACCACTGCCGCTATCTCGTTCCATAAGCTGGAACAATCTTTTAAATAAAAAAAAAAAAAACATTTTATAAGGTATTAAATACTTTGCATCAAAAATATAAGTTTGTCAAACGTAGATTATTCCTTTAGTGCGAAAGTTAAATCAATCATTTATTTCTTCACCAAAAAGGGGACTGTAATGAATTTCAGGAAGTTTTCATTTTCTGATTTAATTTTCACTACAACCAATTTATAATTTAGAAACATTCTATGTCGAACAACTTTAAATTTTTAGCCTTATAAATTAGCCAGTTTTTGAAAACATTGTACTCTTAATTGAACATTTTAAGATGTTACAATTCTCAATTACAAACTCTTCGATAAAAATGTTTAATAGTTCGCACATTCTGGAAGATCTTAGAACACATGATGGGATATATTTATGTACTGAGTGATTAACAGAGAAAAAATTATACCATTGAGGTAATTGTTTAATGTTTATCTTAAAAAGTTTTAGTGGGGCATTTTTTGGCGTTTTGTATTTACCATTTAAGTGAGACAAAAGCAATGAAGAAAACCTCAAATATTTTGTAGTAAACTTACAGAATTTCTTCTAATCTATAGTTAGATATCTTGTGGATGCTTAAATGCTGTAATTTCATAAGTAAGATGAATTCAATTTGGCATAAAGTATGTTTACTCGTACAATATGTACCGACAACCTAATGTGGAGCAGGATACTTAAATTTGTGTAGTTATAGTAACACGTACTTAAATAATCTTTTTTCGTCAGCTTTTAGGTTTTTGAATTGATATTGATAACATTCAAAACTCAAGTATTAAAAATTTCAATTCTATTTAACTTTGAAATATTTAAAAACTAGAACATTTATAAATGTCGTGTTAAAGTTTAAAACATTAAAAACTAATTCATTGGCAATAAAAATAATCCTCATTTAAAAATTCAAGACTTTCAATAGTTTCACATAAAAATCGTTTAAAAGTAAATATTATGGAACTAAAATCTTTTCAAATTCAATAATTGTCTATTCAAATATTAAAAATGATTGACCTTTCAATTGTGTATCTTTTTAAGATGCACAATTTTAAGAAACGATTTTCAATTTAATTCTACCCAGTTTATGAAATTACTTCAAATTTAAATCATTGATAATTTAGGATTATTAAATGTTAAGCCATAGTAACGTAATTTTCTATTTACAATAGAAAACGATTTAATTCAACATTTATATGAATTAGAAGCCTTTAAAATTAAATAATATGAAAAAGTATGAAACATTTTTAGACTTTTAAGGTCTTCAAACAAAAAAACTTCAAATATAACTTTTTTAAATTGAATAATAATAAAAAATTACATTCTCTAAAAATTCAAAAGTTTAAATTCAAGTCTTTAACGCTAAGGTACTTGAAATTGAAAGCCCACAAAATGCATTTGCATTCTGAGAATTGAAAATAGTTATTAAAAATAACTATATTATAATTATAATATTTACCAGAAAGAAATGATAGATCCTTGATAAGAATTTCAGTATCTTGTACAAATAGCTGATCCATCAAACCTACAAATTTCTATTTCATATATAAAATTTAAGTTATCTAGAATATTCGAATTAAAAAGTCCATTTACAGAAAACAAGATTTAAAATAAAAAATTTAAAAATCACTGTATCTTTCGTTAAATCTGAAGTACAAGTTAATTTGTTGTTCGTATTTATAATAGTTTTTTTATGATAACAACATATCTGATTACCTAATTTATTTTAGATTTGTTCATTTGATACGTCTTTCATTTCAGAGAACTTAAATTGGTTTGCACTCTTTGTAATTGGATCCCGTTGTCGTAATTGTTCTTCCCTATCACGTACAGATCTGAATTAGATTTGGAGCCAAACGCTCCAAAGTCATTTTGCACCAATTGCTTCTAATGCACCAATCTCCATTAGCGAAGTTCTAGGGCTCTTCGAAAATAGTCGTTTTGAGTACTTAACATCTTAACATTGTATTGGTAATGGCAAAAATTATGAACCATTTGCAGACAATCTTAAAAACCGAAAAATTTGTTCTAGATAAAAGTACTAAATTCTTACAGAAAAATCTTATTTTAGAAAATTCCCATATTTTATAACATTCTATAATATTATATGAAAGTCAACAAAAGACATCTATACCAAAGGTAAAGAAAACGGATTTTTATTTAAATGTCTTATTGTATAAATATATAAATATAATATATGTTTTGCTAGAAGAATTACGGAAAAAATCAACATCAGGGGGTATTTTTTCATTAAATTATTGTGGTCACAAATCACTTTGCAATAAATGTGGGAAACATATTCTACTAAGAAATGTAATCGAATTTATTTTAAGTATTGCTTTAACATCTCTTAAAGATACAGACAAGGAAATCGACATTCCCTATAAAAAAATTACGAGAGTATAACAAAATCTCCTGTGATTTTAATTCTTAGGAAATTTCGATTTCCTTGCTTGGATGCTTAAGGGATGTTAAAGAACTCTTAAAATAAATTCAATGACCTTTCTTGCTGGAAGACGATTCCCAAATTTATTGTAAAGTGATAATATATGACCACAATGTCGGTTTTTTGAAAATGTCATTTTCCTTGCTTAAATCATTAGGGGATGTTAAAACCACCTTAAAGCATCCTGTATACACAAAATCGTGAATCTGTCAAATTCATGGGTATAACTATTTTGTTTCAGTAGGTCTCATTTATAAAATATAAGGAATCTAGCCAAATCTAACAAAAATTGTTTGAGAAAGATAACATTTCACTAATAACAATAACAAAAATCCATTTTCTTTACATTTGGTGCTGAGTCCTTTTTGGAGTTCATCTTAATGATATAGAAATTTCTGGGAAATTTTGTAACATTCTCTAATGATTCAAACCGTTTTAGAACGTTCCCTAAGGATACCAGAATGTTCCATAACATTCCTAGAAATTCTAAAACATTCTACAAAAGTCAATTAATTTCCAGAATGTAAAGAATTGTAGAGTAATCTGTAAAATTTCTGAAGACTACAGAAAATGTCCAGATCATTGCATAATATTATACATTGCCGAATATTCAAGAAAAGTCTAAAAATATTTCGAAATATTCTAGGAAATTTCAAAACATTCTAGAAAGTTCCAAAACATATGAGAACATTCGATGACATTCCATATTATTTCAGAAAATTCAACAACATTGTAAATCCTGGAATATCTTAGAACAGTCTAAAATATTTTAAAACATTCAAGAGCATTATAAACTGTACCAGAAGAGTCTTGGATATTCTTGCACATTTTATAAAATTCTAGAATGTTTTAGAAAAGTCCAGAAATTTGATGAAGATCCCAATTTAGGGACATTCATAAATTAATTAATACATTTTTGCTAGTTTTTTTAAAAGCATTTGTAACATACAGTAAAAATGTAACACTCCTCGAAAATTATAACGTATGAAAACTTTGTCATCTAGTACAAAATATAGTATTCACGAAACGAAACCAATAATTTATTTTTACTTCTTGTTTAATCTGTCGTCAAATCTAAAAAAGTATATCACCCAATCTATAGGTGTATTTAATGAATTGTGTAAAGCCCGATAACCTTAAACATGTTGAAAGTATTTTTAATTCTTTAAAATCTTTGGAAATTCTTGAAATATTACAAAAATCTCCTAAAATTGTTTAAAACCTTCGAAAACCCTCCAATATTCTGAATAAATTCTTTGAATTTGAATTAAAATATTATAAATTCCATTAGAGTTATCTGAAGTTACATGAAACCTTATAATATTGTTTCAAATTCCTTGAAATCTATCAAAATATTCTGAAATTTTTCAAATTCTTTGAAAATTATTTAAATGCTCTATTGAAAATATAAAATGAAGAAATGAACAAACAAATATAATTTCATGGAATGCTCATATGTACATTCTATTTCTTTATGAAGGTTTTGCACAATCAAAATAGTTTCTAATTCTTAATTTGCAGTTAGGAAATTGATATAATTTTCCTATCTTGACTGCGTAATTATAGACATTATAGTTGAACGAAGAGTTAAAATAAAATTTAAAGTAGAGCTGCATGTCACTTCGTGTAAAGTTGGTAGCAAAACATCTACTTGAGAAAAAAAACTGAATATTCTGGTAGCACAAAAAGATAATTTTGCAGGAAGTTCATAAAATAAACACCTCTCCCAACGCTTTTAGCGCGAAAGTTTTTGTATCTCCCAATACAAAACCCTCTGTTTATGTTCGCTCAAAGAATCACAGTGATTTACTTTCCACGATGGCTCTTTGTTGAATGCGAAATTGCCGGTTTTCGCTGGAGCAAATATTTTTCTAGTTACATGGAAAATAGTTAAATAGATTGTGATCGATATTACAAGTTTAATAAACTCCATAGGGTCCAAACAGTAATAAAGTTCCTTGCTGAGTTTGCTTTGAGAAATTATTTAAATATTTTTGATTTTTTACACTTGGTAAATTAAAATGCGCACATTTTATAATAAAAGAGTTAGGTCCTGCTAAAGAAAAATATTAAAATGCACTACACTCTCATATTCTAAAGCGAATATTGAAATTAAAAAAGTTTAGGTTTAAGAACTTTAAACTTAAAACCATCACGGAGCGTGAAATTTTGCAGGTTTAAATATAAAAAGATCTATCAAGTAATTTTTCTGCTATTGGTGAAACGTAATCCGCTTTCGCTAATTGGGTACGATATTTATAACTGAATACCTTTTATTCCATCGTCATAAAATTGTATTGCTTTTCTATATTATGATAAATTATGTATTTTTGAAAACTAACGAAGAGTGTAGAGATTATCAGAAATTTAATCTGCGAGAAAGTACAAATACTAAAATATTTTTTTTATATTTCAACATTTTCAAAATTCATCTCAGAGATTGGAAAGATTGTAGATAGAACTAAAAATTACCACAAGGGAAATTAAATTAAGTACATTTGTCCCCAAGAAAAACATTTCACATAAAATTTTCGATAATTTTGCATAATTTATTAAAATATTTGAGTGGTTCGTGAATAATATTTTTGGTGGAAATAAAAAACTTCTTGTCTCATATATTGCATTGAAAAACAATATATTTCAGCTCTAAACAATTCCGTGACATCACCATGGTCAGACTGCCTTATTTTATATGAAATCGGTCTATTATGATTGAAATCCATCATAACAATATTGGGATCCACTTAATTTGTATGAATAAATTAAGAAATAATGTATTATTCAGTATTCAGAATTAAAAAAAAGAAAATCCGAATCTCAAGTTGTATTTTAAAATTTTTTCTTAATTTTTGATTAAAAGTGAAATACTTGGAAGTAGAAATGAATTCAGACAATGTGATTCAGAAAAAACAATTCATATAAACATGTAAAATAACTCTTTTTGAGAAATTGTTCAAAATGAATTGTTTGTTTATCTATTGAATTCTATTGAATTTTTTATCTAATTTAAGAATTACTTATGATAAATTCCACAGAATTTTTGTTGAATTCCATAGAATTCAAGGTTAATTCTAAAAAGTTAAAAATTCCTTCTATGGCAAATGATGTTAAGTGATGTCATGTATCATACTTATGTCTGTACCCATCCCCCTCCCCTCCTAATAAACTGGAAAAGATAGAAGAAAAAGAATTTCCAGAAGAAAAATTCTAATCCACCAAAATATGCCGAAAGAGTAGATTAAAATCTGGCCAGAAGAGAACACACAACGTATTTTATAACATCAAGAATTTTCTAGTCTTAATATCTTTGGATTGAAAATTTTAAGAGATACATAAAAGCCAGTAAATTATGTTAGTTTTTGTCTATTTGTTTAGTTTGATAGCCTTTTGTTGGTTACTGAAGGCGATCTGTTAATAAATCGAATTTAAAAAAAATCCAGGCACGTAGTAGCATGGTCCGCGAAGCAAGAAAATCAATTCTTAGTTTGATGAGGTGGCAGTTCTTCGAGTCCTTAACTTTTTTCATATAACAAATTTTGAATTTTTCAACGTTGACTGAAAATGTTTGTTTTGATAATAATAATTATTTTTATATGAGATTAAAGTAAGAAATATAAAAATAGTATGGTAGAGATAAAATGAATATTCAAATATAAAGAAATAGTCCAATACAATTATATAAAAATAGAATATAAATAGAAGGAAGGTTTTATTATGATTATATTTTTGTAATTTCATTTTTTCTGGAAAAAGATCTACTCTCGTCCCTCCGCTGGGAGTCGAACCATAGAACTTCCGATTACCGGTCGGGTGCTTCCCAATTAACTATCCCTGAAGTTAATACAGATTCCTTTAAAGAACAATTTTCTTATATGATCATAATTGTTAAAAATGAATATTTTGGCTTAATTTTAATAAATTAAAAAGGGATCGGAGCGTTACCGCCTAATCTAACAGAATCTAACCGAGAGTTTCAAGCCGTTTCTCTCGAGAATGGTTGGAAAGTGCATTTTATTACATGAGTATATAAGAAGTTTTTTTTTCAATGAAAATAAAAAAGTGAGCTTACCTTTCCAAAATTGGAGAGACCGCCGGTGTGAGGCACTTGACCCGGTTCATCGGCCGTGCTGCAGTCTGCCCTACCGAACCAACAGGTCAGTAACTCAGTGACGACAATCGTATGCGTTAATGTAAACCGTCATGTACATGCCCTCTAATTTGACCATCATGGTATTACAGTCAGTGCTAACGGAGTAAGTACCGAATGATACCATGGCCATGACTATATAATATTGCATCCCTAATAACACTCTGTCAAGGGAGGGTATTATTACCACATCAAGTTGTTTTGTTAATTTTATTTGAGGTTAATACTCTATTCTTCAAAATTGTGATAACTTTTAATGGTAAATTATACAGCTTCTATTAAAAATATAAACATATATTTTCTATAGATATTGTGTTGAAAGATTAAGGATCAGAGTTTTTCGAAAAATCATTAGAAAGATTCTAGAATTTCGCGTCCAATGAAAGAAATTTTTAAAGTTCAACTCGATTTAGACAAAAGAGATGTGGTGATTAAGAAATCAGATGTTTTGAAAATGAAGATTGGAATATTAGCTTTAAAAAAGAGGTATAAAAAATAAAAATACCTTAAATGATTCTCGTATTATCATCGCGACCTGAAAATCCCTTTTTGTGACAGGTTATGGCCCCATGAATCTTACGTCTTAGGCCAAATTCAAAATTTGTACTAACAACTACAAAATCTATGGAAGTAACATATTTTTTACTGGCTTATTTTAAAATCGATAATCCCACTTTCATTTTAAAAGGCCGATTTTTGTTCAGAAGAAGGTCATCTTTTAATAGGATTCTCTAATGGTACCCGAGATTTTCAAATGTTGTGTGCTTTTCCTTGCAGCCTAAAAATTTAAGCTTTACAGACGATGCTGAACTTATTTTTTTATAGAGATTAAAGAAAATTAAAATATCAATACCGTGTTCTCATAAAGCATGTACATTCAGGTTTTATTTTTAACTTAAAAATACGTACGGAAATTTAATCTTGGAAATTTTAATGCTAAGTTGCAAAGGTGGGGCCTTAACAATATTTTCATGATAGCAATGGAAAAGCAATGACATAATTTGAAGAAGTATTCAATGAGTTGAGAGTTTCGAAGAAGCAATCTCCAATTCATGGAACTAGACAAACTATCGCAACACTCAGGACAAGTTTACTAACGGTCTGAGCATCTTTGATGTTCCTTTGATTGTTTTGTGCACCTTGGCCTGTTTTCTCTTGGCTGACAAAATAACTACGCCTTTAGAGTTAAGACATCTTGTGCAGTTCCATCATGCTGCAATCTAAAACTTTCAAAGCGTCGATAATTCCGTACTTCAGTAAATTAAAGTAATGTTTCGAAAGCTGTTGAAACTAAAGTATTAAAAACAGGAGATATTGTAGGCTGCTTTCTGACATTTTCATGCTTTCTTTCAATTGGGAAAAGCACTTAGAGAGTTAGTCTCTGAGAAATTGAATAGATAAGAAAGATAAGTCAGAAACACAATCACAAAGAAGGAGGAATACTTTTCTATTTCGTGTTGTTCATTTTTCTTCGCCTGCACTGTCAGGATGCACGACGAGAATCTTAACTTGAGTACCTGGAGCTCTGAAGAAGCAATAGTTAAAGCAGTTTACCTAGTTCAAATTTTACTCTCAGTCTCTATTTTATTGTAAAACTTGATCCACAGTTTCGTTACAGACATATTAAAGCTCCTATGTTTCGTTCACTTATCGCCTACTTTTTTCTCTTGATTTTTTTTTCTACTACTACTTAGTTTGACATTTTATTATAGTATAAGTCAGTTTAACATCTCATACAATTCAATTTCTCTGGGAGTTGTTTTAATTAAAATCGAATTATTTCGCTTGCATTGGAATCTCAAATTCCCGTCATTTAGAATTTGATGCAGTTTAGGGGAAGTTCCTTAAAAAAGGAAATAATTAGCATTTTCAATAGTAACTCTTCGAAATTCCAAACCTTTAATGTACACCTTTTTAAATATGAATAGTTTTTAATTTAGAAAATTTACAGCTGAAAATTATGCAAGTTTTATGTTTTGCAATTCAATGTTCTGTAATTTTGATTGTATACATTTGAAATTTCTTTCATTTAAAAGTTTTAGAATTTAATGCTTGACGTTTGATCTTCAAAGCTCTAAATTTAATAATTTTCCTTTATTCATCTTTAAAATTAAAGCCCTTTCAATCGCAACTTTTCAAATTACAGACCTCTGGATTGGAAATATTTAAAATTGAAAAACTTTAGTTTTCAAAATTTGCAATTAAAAATGATCCAAGTATAACAATAAAAAATGCAATTTTGATCATTATCATAGAAATTTTTCAATTTGGAAGATTTCGAATAGTAAACTTAACTTTTGAGTTTTTTAAATCATTAAAATTAAGGACTTTATTTTTAGGTTCATTTTTCAAAATGAAAAGTTTTCAATCAGAATTATAGCACGTTTAATTTTAAATCTTCAAAACTGAAGAGCTTTTAAATTTGAAAATTTACAATTCAAAATTATGCAAGTTTAAAGTTTCACAATGAAAAATTCTTTAATTTTTATAATTCACATTCGAAATTTTATAAACGCCGATAATTTCGAATTGAAAATTTAACTTTTGTTCTTCAATATTATGAAAATTTAAGAATTTTTGATCATTTATCTGTCATATTTAAGAGCTTTCAATTTTGAATTTTCAAGTTTTGGAACTTTGAAGTGTAAATCTTTAACATTGAAGATTGTTTAGTGTTCAGAATGTACAATTTAAAATTATCCAAATTTTAAGTTTGAGAATAATTTTTTTATGTAATGTTGATGATTATCATTCGAAATTTGTTGACTTCAGAAGATTTTTAATTAGAAACTTAACTTTTGATTTTTAAGATCATCAAAGTTTAAGAACTTTTATTTATATTAAATCGATTGTAACTTTTTAAAATTACAGAACTTTTAATTTTAAATCTTCAAATTAGAAGAGTTTTTAGTTTTGCTAATGTATAATTCAATATTACGTTTTGTTTAAGTTTTAAAATGAAATAAACTGTAATTTTAATGCTTTATATCAGAAATTTCTTAAATTTGGAAAATTTAAATTTAAAACCCGACTTTTTATTATAAAAATTAAAGAATTGGTATTCGTGCATATATAAAATTGACGATTTATGAAATGTATCTCTTGAAAACTATAAACCTTTAAATACTAAGTCTTTAAAACTGAACAGTTATTAATTCGGATACTTTTAAATTTTAAATTATGCAAGCTTCGAGTTTAAAAATAAAAAATTGAATTGAAAACTTGACTATTGGCTTTCAAAATCGTCAACATTAAGGGATTTTTATTTCTATGTACTTTTTTTAAATTAAAGAGTTTTCAATCGCAACTCCTTAAAAGTACAAGGAAAAAAAGTATTGCCGCTCGAACTATACAGAATTTTTGTTCAGCGAACTACGGGTATATAATGTTTCGACGAGGCAACTATACTGATTTGTCGCGGGACCAATACACTGCTTCGCAAAATAGTGCGGCATTTGCTCGAGGCGTTTTTTCTTTGTACTAAAAGTTTCTTCCTAACGTGTATTTTTTCTAATCTCCATGTTTTGAGACCTTCTGAACCAGAAAAACAGCGTTTCGTGAATGCGCGCGCGCGCGCGCGTGTGTGTGTGTGTGCGTAGATTTTTAGTTTTGTAGCACCATTACTATCGATAGAATTCTCATATCACGTATTGTCACGTCAACGAATTTGTATCCTTCGTTTGAGCAATATGACGTTCAGGAATACTAGTATAGCTGCTGCGCCTATACTGGTACAGTTGTGAGGACCATCCAGTAGCGTTGGCGCAACAACTATGCTTTCTAGTTCTGAGGACAAAAATATTGTTCTCTCAGATAAATGATTTTTTACGTATACAGCACGTTTGATTTTAAATCTTTAAAATTAAGGAGTTTTAAAGTTTAAAATTTACACATAAAAATTATGCAAGTTTAAAATTTACACATAAAAATTATGCAAGTTTTAAATTTTACATTCAATAATGCTGTAATTACCATGCAATACATTCTAAATTTTTCAATTTGGAAGATTTGTTGTTGAACACTTAACTCTTGATCCTCCGAATTAATAAAATTTAAGCATTTTTATTTATACATGTTTAAAATTAAAGAGTTTTGAATGGTAAATCTTAAAAATGTAATTATTCAAAAAATTCAAAATTACCTCACTTAAAATTATATTCATTCAATATTGTAGGATCTTCAATTGCATATCTACAAGACAGGACTGTTTCAAAAATAAGTTCTTAATTTTGTAAGTTTAAAATATATAAACTTTAAATTAACCAGGATGGCAAACTTTAAGTTTTAAACATCTAGAAAATCAATCAGTGTCGAAAATGAAAGATATCAGCAATTCTCAGAATTCTGAAATATCTTTTAAAACCATCTTATTACAAAATAAAATCCTAAATTACATAAACTATATTTGGTCCTGCTTCTTATTTTTATTGGGATAAAATCTTATATTTAAATAATAATTACGCATTACTGCACGTAGGAAGTTTTCAATCTTTCAATGTAGTAATTTTTGTTATCAATAATTTGGAAAAATTCAATGCAACTCAATTAAAATATATTTAATGTTTACCGCGTGAAAGAAGTTTGCAGGGCTCAAGCATGACAAGACATTTGGAAATATCTGGCTAAAGCATGTGTCACCGCTGAATGGTAGCATGGCGCAAGCCTAGCTCTTGTTCGTCTTCGATGCTTAGGACCCGCTAAACACAAATGATTAATCTTAAGAACACGTAAGTTTTAGAGGAAATTAGACTGCGCTAAAAATGGAAATATTATGTTTGCTAATAATGTACAAGTCTCTAAATGGTAACTTCACTACCCGGTTGCACTGGATCGAGCACCATCTACTTTATTACGTACTCTACGAGAACTTTTTAAGAATTTAAATTGTGCCAACTGCCAAAATAACTACCAATGATGACCCGACCATTCGGGTGAACCGAGTAGAGCACTAGGTAGTTTAGCACATATTCTACGAGAACTTTTTAAGAATTTAAATGGTGTCAACTGTCAAAATAACTACCAATTATGAGACGACGATCCGGGAGAACCGGATCGAGCACCAGATACGTATTCTACGAGAAAAGTTTAAAAATTAAAAATTTGTGAATAACGAAAACAATTCCAAATGGTGAGTCGAAGACTCGGGTGCACTGGGTCGCGCACTAGGTAGTTTAGCACGTATTCTACGAGAACTTTTTAAGAATTCAAATTGTGCCAACTGCCAAAATAACTACCAATGATGAGCCGTCGATCTGGGTCAACCGAATCGAGCACCAAGTAGTTTAGCACGTATTCTATGAGAACTTCTCAAGAATTTCAATTGTGTCAACTGCCCAAATAACTACCAATGATGAGCCGACGATCCGGGTGAACCGGATCAAGCGCCAGGTAGTTTAATACTTATTCTACGAGAACTCTTTAAATATTTAAATTTTGTGAATAACGAAAACAATTTCAAATGTGAGTCCCCGACCTGAGTGCACCGGTTCGAGCCGCAGGTAGTTTAGCACGTATTCTACGAGAAGTTTGTAAGAATTTAAAGTGTGCCAACTGCCAACATAACTATCAATAATGAGCCGCCAATCCGGGTGAACCGAATCGAGCACCAGTGTTTTAGTTATTGACCAAATTTAAATTTCAAAAAATTTCTCGTAAATGAAGTTTTGAATGACATGGTGCACAATCCGGCACACCGGGTCATCCACTCACGATTCGTATTTCTTTGGCAATTGGCCATGACCCATGCTTTAGCCACATATTCCCAAGTTTCTTGTCATGCTTGAGCCATGCAAACTTTTTTCACGCGGCTTATTACATGGTTTTTTAAAAAGGAACCTCAGTTTAAACCGGAATTAAATTTGAACTTTAAAACATGTAAAAGCTTTGAAATAAACTCTTTCATGCAAGAGTATTTGCAGTATTCTTTTTATTGTACCTACTTATTTTGAAAAAATTTGAATTTATAATTCATTGTATGCCTTTCAATTAGGAATTTAAAGAGATATTATAAGAGATTTGCGACGAAATTGTTTGCTTTGAATATCATAAAGTTAAAATCAATTGGTTTTCAATTTAAACTGTAGAGTTTAGTTTTGCTACAATTTTAAACTATTACGTTTGTAAGCTTCGAATTTGAATTAGATTACTACGCTAATTTTTTTAGTTATTTTTATATATTTTATTAAAATTTAAAAAATACTGTTTAATTACTGTTGTAATTCATTTGTTTCGATACGGAGAAAAGCCAATTTAGCGATTAAACAAGTGTAAATGCAGTTTGACATTGGAGAGGATCTAAATTTGTTTTCCGGGTGTATGGGTAAGGCTTGAGAGAGCATCATTACCTTTGTCCTGTTTCCACTTTCCTGGGGGTTTTTGTTGCCATTTTAGCCATAGATAATCGATACTTTTTGAATTTTGTTATACGGAAACATGGTTGAGCGTACACGTAAAAAGAAAATCGGATAACGGCCAATCACATCGAATTGCACAGGGCATACCTCTTTGCATATAAAGATATAGTCAATGTAGAGCTTGTTTGCAATTATTTTAGGATATGAAATCGATTCTAGTATGATCTCTAGTTTTCTTTCTTTTATTAAAACACGTTCGAAGATACAAAGTTTTACGTGGGATGCACAGTTATTCGATTACAAGTTTCGATTAGAATTTTTAATAAGCATAACAAAAGAAAAGTACCTATTGTTATTTTTTTATTCAATGGCTATAATAAAATCTAGCTACTGCTAAAAAAGTTTACAGTTTATTAAAGGTAATAGAGTTTACTTTTGTTAAATGTTGCCAAGATATGGGGTCCTGTAAATCGATTTTCTATTATCGACGATACATTATATAGTGTCGAATAATACTTTTTCGGAATTTTAATTTAAACCATGAAAAGGTTCATGAACAGGAAAATGAAGGACTTGCCAGCAATAACTTCTTAAACTGTTAAACTTTAATGAAGAATTAAAAAATAATGGATTTTCTAGATCGTACGCTTTCAGTGATAAGTTCTAGGGGTTAATTTATCTATGGTAATTGTTTGAAAAAAAATATAATTAGGATGTACCTTTTGAGGTGAAAATCGTGAAAGATGAAGTTTTGCACTATATTTTACTTGATGTATGTGCTCCAAATCATCAGTAATTTTTAAATAATGTTATATATTAAATAATTATCAATTATTCAAATAATATATTTTCATTTGAACAGTGTTTGACATGTTGAAATTGAAAATCAACGTGCTAACATAATTGTTACTTCCTTAAATTTTGCAACGCTTGACCTTATGGTTACTTCCTTTCTAATACAATTTTTAATAAGCGATGTTGAATTCTTAAAAGCTTTACAAAGTATTTTCAAACTTGACGATCATATTCCAATTGTGGAGTAATGGTTTCTTTTTCTTTTAATAGAACTCGTTTTTCAAAAGCCCAAACGAAATATTTTAACCATAATGGAAGCAGTGCGTATGGCATAAATTAAATTCCTAATTATTTAATTTCTAGCTACGAAATATTCTGTTCTTATATACTTGAATTTAAGTTAAGATATTCGAATTTTGTGTTAAAGAAAAAGAGGAATTTTTCAGTCTTTCTAGATGCGAAAACTTTTATCTTTAAATTTTGTTTAGCTCTCATTGTTTCACACAAAAATGCGGAAATTTGATTTCATGACAAAAATCTCTTTTCACACAAATTGTTAGCCTACTTAAATTTCCCAAAGTGCCTTTTTTATAGAAGGCGAAATAAAGCAAAATTACCAAAAAATATAAGTGTAGGTTTTTTGCGAAAAATCTCTTTTTATATTACGAAACAAATCATCGCCATATTGTTAAATTTATATCGATTTTTAACATTTCTGAAAGATTTAAGAATATTTGGTTAAAACGAACAAGCATCCGAAGAACATATTCGAATATCTTAATCAGATCAAGAACTGTATACTTTTCAAGAAAGAATTTGTTGTTTTTTTCGAAAATTTTATTCATTTATTTAATTAATTTCTTGATTTGGTCATTTTCGTGGATTTTCAATTACTATTTAAGCGTTGTAAATATATTTTTAAAACATTAATAAGAAAAATAAACAAATACTGAATCGAGGCATATGCAAATAATGAAAATTTTCAACAAGGATAATTTTTTTCTGTTTTTGAATGTAATATTCTTATGTCAGTAATCCCAAAGTCAATCCTAATGAGAAGCAGAAGATACGTATTATCCGATTTTTAAACATTTGAAGCTGTTCTCTTCCTGTCAATTTTCGTGTAGACAAAAATTTTCGGTTTCAATCTAATATATACATAGAGATATACTACTATAATTAAAATATCCTTTCTGATTGTTTATAATGATATCTACTGTAGTATAAATATTATGAACAAATTTCATAAAATAATACTGTAAAACCTAGAGATATTTTATTTATTGTATCATTTTTTCAAGTCCTGTTTTTGAATACAATAGCTTTATGCTGCTATTTTAAATGTAAAACAAATAAATCAGGATTACCATTGTTGGTCTAATTTTAGTACCGTCTAAAACCGTTCAATGCTATTTTTTTCTGAGACTTATGGTAATACCTGAAACATGTACATTACTTTACATTATAGTTAACCGAAAATTGAGTTGCGTTATGATTACCGTTACTTCCGGGTAACGCGTTACTGTCAAACATACATGTAAACAATCTGCATATTACGGTAAAGAGTAATTATTACTTATAAACTTCTAAAAGACATAAGCCATCGAGTAGCTGTATTATTTTTTAAATTCTCAAACAAAATTTAAAGCAATACAGAATATCGATAACAATATAAGAATTATATTATAATTCAAAACATAGTAACATCTCTTATAGGCGTTGAGTTAAAAAGAAAAATGATCTAAAAAGGTATAAATTTGGACCACCCTAATGACCTAAGCAGGGGTCTATATTTTTTATATTTAACAAGTTTCATTTAAAATTCTTTCCAGAGTTGAAGGTGCTTTTCATAAAAGTTATAAGTATGAATGAATGCTGCATTTAGATACGATTGGTTTTGAAGGACTGATCTTTTAATTAATTTTGCCATTAGTTGTGACTGGATTTAAAGGAAATTCTAATGAAAAGGAAACCATGAAGGGGAGTGTTGAAGCCGGGTTAAATCTTTGAAATTCGATTAAGCTGCAAGAATTGATTTTGTGGCTTTCAGAGAGCAGTTTTTAATTTCTTCTGAAAGGAAAGGAGAACTTTCCGTATCCGATACTCACCAAGGCGTATTACACGTATGAGTGAGGGTAAGATATCTTGCCCCTAACTCGTACAGCATCCGCAGCACGGCGAGACTCGCTCCGACCGCATGGCCCCCTTCTACTCCTATGAGGCTTGCTAATCTACCTTCTTTATGTGATTTTTCTATCCCTGAAATTAAAAATGATAATTTTTCATTAGCTTCATCTCAAAATTAGAATTCGGTTTGCAATTATACGGAGAAAAATGGATTTGTCAAAGTTAGAGGATCGGGCCGAGGAGATACACTCGAGCCATTTATTGTCGCTATTGGTAATACGCTAGAGACAATAGAATCCATTTACGCTTATGTTGATGGCATGATGTATTTCATGGTCAGTATCGTGAAAGCAGTAGACGTATGCTTTAAAGTATATCAAGCACTAAACGCCGCGTAGCCCATTACTGGCCTACAAATTTGGAATTTTATTCATCGTTAAATATACGACATTTGCACCTGTAGCGACGTAGAAAGATTTTCACAGGATGAATTTGCAGTCGATCTGTGTATCCTAGAACCCATTTTGAAGTAAATTTATAGGATGTTACACA
>JAWWLR010000155.1:45797415-45811736 GCA_035041075.1 Acraspis erinacei | reverse complement strand
AAGCTCAAGTTCCTAAGGACACCAACTTTCATTGGAGCCGCAACATGAGTGAACCCCCAGTTTCTTCTGTGTAACACTAAATTGAAAAAATATTTAAATGCTATTGCTTTCTTTAAATGAAATGCGGGTCTCCCCGTTTATTCCACATATCCCACTTAGACCCATGTTATATTACTTTTTTCCAAAAATTGGTTTGCTGCTTGTTTAAAACTTTTCTACATTATTTTAGGTTTTCTTTCTTAAATAGTTCATACAAGATTTATTTTGCATGTGCTTTTCTTAAGATACTTTTGAACTGTCCTGGTTTCAATAAAATAAAAATTGCTCGAAATTTATTTTATCTTTAAGATGTTCTGTATTTTGCTTATAAGTACATTAACACAGATTATTTATAAATTTTTAAAAGACGTGAGTCCATAATTTTAATTCATCTTTCTAAATTTTGTTTCAAATATAAAAAATATTGTGTTTCTAGGCAACATAAGAAAGGGTTAGCTAATTTAAATTTTGATTTGAGAGGTCCCGGATTTTAGAGAGCGTTATTCAAAGTACCGAAAAATAATGTTATCTAAATTCATAAGAGAGTTAAAATGTTTAATTATGATGCTAACGAAACTAAATTATTATGTAATAATTTGTTAATTCACATAGTAAAATTATAACATTAATATGTAAACAAAAATGAAAAATCTTAATAAAAGTAATTTTAATACCATTGTTGTTTCCCAGACGTTAAATCAAAATAACATTTACCATCCCAAAATACTTTCTATACAATGAGTATAATAAATGCAAGGACACAGAAAATTATACATTCCTGTAATGATTATTACCTATTTTCAAAGCTAAAATTTTGAAAACTCTCAAAAAACATTTTTTCTATGATGAAAGCATTGCTTTTAATTTAGGCGTACGAAAAAATTATATCCTGTACCTTCGCAACTTATAAGTTATAATGCAAGTAACGAAAAACAGATGGTCTCTGCTAATATTTCCGGCTATAGTATAATGTAACTTTTTTCTTTTCTATTGTGGTAGAAAGTAATATAGGTGGCAGTTGTCACAAAATCCCGTGCAGAAATTGCGACTTGATTTTGGTAGAGTGCTGGTTATTTTGTCCTAACTTTATTAGGGCGCTGAACGGGAAATCTGGAAAGGACCCGACAAGAACGTGACGCTTTGTAGAAAAGGCACTAGCCTATTTTCTCTGATCAGATTCGAGCGAGGGTGCCTTTCTATTACGCGACTAAACATTAAGGTCCTTTCTAGATCTTTACTCTATTTCCCTATTAGTTCCTAATTTGATTATAGGTTATGTGGTTACATTTTATGATTAACGAGGTTTCATAATAATCTATTAAAGTTCTTCTGCGAATAAGACAATATTAAATTAGAAATTAATTTTTTACAAGAAAGCTCAATTAGTATGAAAAACATATTTTATTTATCATTTTTGAATCGCATTGCAAAACTCTAATTGCAATTATACACATTTTTACGCAATGTAACTGAACTTTTATATACTTCTACATTTCTATTTTCTGCTGCATACGTCACTTTTCGAACATTTATTATCTTTAAAATAAATAACCTCAGAGAGTTTTCTTTTCATAAATCTGTAAATAATAATAAAGTAAAAAATAATGAAAGACGTATAGTCATCATCCTCAGAAAGCACCAAACTTTTGGAGCATGACGCTAAAAAACATTGACTGCATTGGTATGGACACAGTACTTCGTGCCAACCCTTCAGGGTTTGGATTTATTGTATAAATAAACACTCCTATGATTATAATTTATTAAGAATTCCATTTTCATAGATATATTGAGAAATTTAGGAAAATACCTTTTGCATTTGAGTAGTGCCTGTCTAAATCCTAAGTTAGGACGTTTCTAACTATTCCTGTAATTATCTAGAAAACAAACAGAGGTAACCCTACCAACCCTTGACAAGAGCCTGCATATAACGTTTTGTTCGAAACAGCCCGAAATACTCACGTCGTGGATTTTTACAATAGACCCATTAATCATAAAGAACCTGTATACACAAGGTGTCACATAGCTGCATAAACACACATTCGAGTTCACTTCAACTCACCATATTCGCGATTCGAATTTTACGTTTAACCGTGGGGTTACTGCAAAAACAGTTTTTTTAATTTCTTCATTTATTTCCCATATGGAATTAGCAGGCAAATGAATTTCGTTGCAGATTCCCTTTTTTCTCATCCGATTCGAATTCGTTTATTTTTACGCTGCTTTACTTACTGTTCAAATTATTTATTAAAATATTCATAGAATATTTTGGTACGAGCAAAAAAGCACGCGACGCGTGTTTATTACACGTTCCTTATTTTCATTGCCTAATTACTAAATTGCAATATATGCTTCCATTTAAATTCCTTTAAAATATAATTATTAATAATAAATTTAATTAAATAATAAAACACTACATGAGTTTGCATACAATTTTAATTTAATTGTAATTTTGGTCAGCTTTTAGTAAGCTGTAAGTTTTATTTAAATATATGATTTTATCCCAGCACGATCTAGAAACAATGTAAAAAATCAATACATTGGAACTTGGGTTGAATCAGTCCGTATTATTAAAATGTTGTTAAAAGACATTGCGGAATCCATTTTACAGTTGTTTACAATTGAAAATTGATCAGCTGGCTTAGTTTTATATGCTTATCGGTTAAAATTATAAAATTTCGAATAATTTTTTGAAATATGTCTATCTTGAAGATTTGCAAACTAAAGATCCTTCCATTTTAAAGATGTACAATTAGAAACTCTTCAATTTTAAAAATGTGCCTATAAATACAATTTTTTGAATTTTCACGATTGTGAAGACCAAGAGTAATTTTTTAAATTCTAAATTTCCCAAATTGAAGAAATTTCATAATTTTATAAATTACTAATGTTTTAATTGTAAAACTTAAAACAACGCTAAAGCGTCAAAATTGGAAATACTTGAACTTTATAAATATAGAATTGAAAATAATTTAATTTTCAAGATTCCTATTTTAATTATTTGTAATTTGGAAATTAAAAAAAAAGTTTAATTTTAAAGACTTACGATGAAATTTTTATTTTAATTGCAAATTTTCAGAATTAAAATATCTTCAATCTTACGGAACTAAAATTTGAGATTTTACAATTACTAATTGTCACAATTATGAATTCTTGAATTCTGAAGATATAGAAATGTAAATTATTTAATTTTCAATGTTAATATTTTAAAGCTATGTAATTTGGAACATTTTTGTGGAATTATTGAATTTTTAACATTTACACTTGACAACTTTTTCAATTTAAAGATGTATGCCCAAAAATTCTTAAATTTGGATGATTTTGAAAATCAAAAGTCATGTTTAAAATCGTATATCTTCCAGATTTAACAAATTTCGAATGTCAGTCATTAAAATTACATCTTTTTTAATAGTCAAACTTCATACATGCATAGATTTCAATTATAACTAAACAAAATAAAAGCTCTCCAATTTTAAAGATTTAGAGTTTGAATTACAATTTTTAGAGAGTTACGATTGAAAACAATTGCATTTGAAAGATATTGAATTTTGCAATTTATTTAAATGACAAGATTTATATTGTAATGGTATGTGATTTTGAACATTTTTTTAACAGTGCTATTTTTTATGATTTTCAAATCATAATTTTTCAATTTTCAATATTTGCGATAAGCGACCTCTAAATATTATCCGATTTATTTCTCCTTTTACGTGGTTCCTTCTAACCCAAAAGGAATAGATCAATCGAATTTTTAAAAAAAACGAGGTGCTTATTTCATTAGCTAAATACCTAGTATTTTTTGCATTCTATTTTAGGCCCTGGGATTCAGAACACCCAGAATCCGTGTTATTGTTTTTGAACCGTATGATCAAAAAAAGTTTCCATATTAAATAAAATTCGTTATTTAAAAAACATTCGTTATTTAACCAACATTGTGAACAAAAGGCTTAAATCTTCTTCTAAGACATGGTAATTTTCAACAAAACGTTGCTTTTTTAAGAAAAAATGGATATTCTCCCAAAAAGGATGAATTTTAAAAAAAATATGTAAATATGCAACCAAATATTTCAATATTTTACCGCATTGTTGGATCATCAAGTCAAAATGCCGAATGTTCATCAAAAATGTTATTTTTTACCAGAACTAATTATTTTTTTACCACACAGTAACAGGTTTAACCAGAATGGTCAAATTTCTAATGAAAGAGATTAATTTTTCAAGCAAATTAATTTTGCACCAAATGGTTAATTAAAACAAACTTGTTAGTCAAAAAAGAAATGATTTAAACTGTTGAATTTTCAACCGAAACAGACGAATTCTTAACCAACAATTTAGTAATAGTCTTTTCAATCGAAAATGATGAGCTTTCAACCAGAAAGATTAGATTTTCTTATTTGGTGCTATTGAACTGAAATATGGTTTTTGTTGCTATTTTGAGTGTAATACAAAATCGTAGATCACGTTTAAATTATTTCTGTGAATCAATCATTTCTCTCAAGGAGAATTTAAGAACAGCTGGAATTTACAGTAATAACGAGTTGAATTCTGGCCATATTCTAGCTCAGAATGCCCACAATCGTTGCCAGATCCGATACCCTGGTTCAATAGAGCTAAACATCGATAAAACGTCCTGGATCGCAACTTTCTTTTACGTTCTGCTATCTGTCAGATGCAGACTTTCGAGGCTAGATACGATATCATTCTGCAAATAATGTAACTGGATACTGCAAAGTTTTTAAACGAAAATTTAACATTTTTCCTAAATTACTCAAGGAAATTTCTTTTATTATTTAATTAACGAGAAAATTATAAATATATGGCTTGAGATGGTTTTAACTCTATTACAATGTCATAATTTCTCTTTTACCAAAATTAAATATATTTTTTCTCCAAAAAAAAGTTCTAACCTTTCTCTAAACGCTCAGTTCTTGTACTTTCTTTCACCAATTAATTGTACTTCATGTCGCACAATACCAGAAAAAGTTTCAAATCAATTTCCTTATCGTAAAACTTACTTTTATTCATCAATGAACTCTGAAAGCTATATCCAAATTTACAAAAAATTCTAGTTTTAATTTGAATGCTCGGTTCTTGGATTTTCATTCACTAATTACTCATATACTCGATGTCAAAATCTTATCTAGAAAAAATCAATGATTGTCACTAAACATGTTTCAACGGAAAGGTGACAACTAGTTAAGTAAGGTGTACACTTTTAATGGAATCTCCTGAAGGCTCCTGAAATTTCTGAAATCTCCTAAAATATCTGAACTCACTTGAAATCACTTGAATTCACTTGAAGTGACTTGAATTCATTTGAAGTCACTTGAATTCTCCTGAAATATCTAAAGTCATTTCAATTCATGTGAATTCACTTTAAATCACCTGAAGTCACTTGAACTGACTTAAAGTCACTTGAATTCACTTGAAGTCACTTTTATTCATTTGTAGTCACTTGAATTCTCCTGATATATTTAAAGTTGTTTGAATTCATGTGAATTAACTTTAAGTCACGTGAAGTCACTTGAATTCACTTAAAGTCACTTGAAATTCACTTGAAGCCACTTGAATTCTTTTGAAGTCACCTGAAGTCACTTGAATTCACTTGAAGTGACTTTTGTTCATTTGTAGTCACTTGAATTCTCCTGATATATCTAAAGCTGTTTGAATTCATGTGAATTAACTTTAAGACACGCGAAGTCACTTGAATTCACTTAAAGTCACTTGCATTCTCCTGAAATATCTAAAGCTGTTTGAATTCATGTGAATTAACTTTAATTCACGTGAAGTTACTTGAATTCACTTAAAGTCACTTGAATTCATTTGAAGCCACTCGAATTCATTCGAAGTCACTTGAATTCTACTGAAATATCTAGTCATTTGAAGTCACTTGAATCCTCCTGAAATATCAAGTCATTTGACTTCATGTGAATTCACTTGAAGTCATTTGAATTCTCCTGAAATATCTCAAATCATTTGAATTCATGTGAATTCACTTGAAGTGACGTGAAGTCACTTGAATTCACCTGAAGTCACTTGAAATCATTTGAAGTCACTTGAATTATCTTGAAATCTCTTGAAATATCTGAAGTCGTTTGAATTCATGCAAATTCATTTGATGTCACGTGCTGAAGTCAGTGCGCTGCATCAGTGAATTGAAAATTTCCTGAATGTTGGCCGCTGATGGTTCACGAGGCCTAGTTTCAATTAAATGCACGGGACGAAACACAATAAAGCAACTTTTAAAAAATAAAAACTATTATATCCAATTTTCTTTAACTAGTCGTTCATCTAGAAAGTTTGAAATATATTTAAAGCAATAAATAATGTCAGAAATGTTTAATGCTTGAGTTATGGACGTCAATTCGATTATTCTTTTGGCGGAAAGTTCAAATCGAGATTTTGATATTTCCATTTAAATAATGAGTTGGTGCGTGGAAGTTGAAAGTGCGGTACCCAAGTCTTGTCCAACATTGAAAACTAAAGTGATAACCTACAATTCATCGACTAAGTTTGTAAGTATAATTAAATTGCAAAGTACGGATGTGATTATCATCAAAATTCACTGTAAATATCAGAATTTGTACGTGAGTACTGCTACTTCTAGTTCAGGTGTCTAAATTATTCGCTTAATTGAACCTTTTCCACTGAAAAACCAGTATAAATTATGCTCCAATAGAAAAATTATTACGCTTTATTATTTAGAATTGAACATTACTGCCAACATAATTTTATTTTTAAAGTGAAATGACTAGCTTTTCTAAGAGCTAACCAATATACATGTATACTAAATTTACTACTTAGCATCTCCATCACTAGTTCATAGACTGAGTTCTTAGGTTTTCTATAAAAATGTATAGTAAATTTATATTAAAATTGCAAACATTTTGAACAGTGTACCTATCGGTTCTCGGGCATAGTCAAATCTCAAATGCTTTTATTCCCTGTATTCTGGGCAATGAGTCCTGGGACTCTTTGAAGGTAAAACCAAATATTTAAGTTTCTAGTGAGATTTTTTTGAAACATCCATAATTATTGATTGGCAAATGGCAACAGCTTAAGCGGATTAATGATCGTAAGTAATAAATGAACATTCGAATATTCGAGTCAAAATCAGGAAATTGCAAGAAATGTGGCTGTAGCTATAGTGACGAACGTTTTCTGAGTAAATAGCGAATATCTTGCCGAATAAAAAGGTACCAGGAAAAATTAATGAAATTTCGTAAAATCTCCTGAAGTCAGTGAAATCTTCTGAAGTCATTGGAATAACCTGAAATCTCTTGAATTCAGAAGTAGGTGCAGACCCGATCGGTCGAGTTGTCAACCTCTCCTGTTTGAGTATTGTCTGATTTTCCTATACAGACAGGACAAATTTGGTTCAATCAACAAAACTTTTGCTGGTTCAACAATAGAATATATTTATTATGTAGGCAATAAAGTGTTTGGTCGAAGCAAATAAATTTTTTGTTGTTTTCGCCAAACATTTTGTAGATAGAGTATGTGGTTGATTAATAAAATATATAAGGTTATTAGTCAATTAATTAATTTAACTAATCAATCAATTAGTAATTAAGCCAATTAAGTGTTTTTTTAAATCGCCGACATCGAATGGGAGTTGAAATAAACATTAAATTGTTTTGAAAATTGTCGTTAGTACGGGGAGGGGGGTAAAAGGTACTTGCCCGATAAGGATGTTGACTTAAAACTATATTTTTGGGTATTATCCGAAATCGTATATAAGTATATAGTCAAAAATCCGAGAACAGGGGTTTTGAATGAAATTTATACTTTTTTTCAATTTATCTTATTTCGTCAGCTACCAGAGTGCGTGGGTGGTCAAAACTTAGTTTTCCGATACGCATATTAGATTGAAACTTTTTCTGTTATTGTCCGATATTAAGTAACAGCAATATTATTGAAGGAAAATTCGAGAACCGTGTGTTTAAATGAAGAGTAGAAGATTTTTTAATTTTTATAAAGCTTTCAGAGTGCACGGGCGGATAAAAGTCAGTTTTCCGATAAGGATAACGAGTAAAAATTTTTCTTGAATTGTCTGACTTTGAGTACCAGTAATTTGTGAAAGAAAATCCTAAAAACCGAAAGTTTAAAATAAAATTACACTTTTTTGAAAATTTCGGTAAGTGCGTGGGTAAATGAAAGGTATTTGTTTCATAAGGATATTGATTTGAAACTTTTTTTTGCTCATTGTGCGACATCGATTACAAGTAATTGGCTAAAGAAAATCTGAGAACCGAGCGCTAAAATAAAAATGTGATTTTTAACATTTTTTCTTCGTGTATCTGTGGATAAAAGATAGCTGTCAAACAAGGATATTGATTTGAAAGTTTTTTGGTCTATGGTTCGGCATCGAGTACAAGTGTTAATTGATCGAAGAAAATCTAAGAAATGGATGTTTAAAGAACATTAGAGTTTTTAAAATAAAAAATCCGAAAAACATATAAAAGCGTTGCATATAATTTTTATCTAATCTCGGGATCAAATTGATCATTCGATATTTACTGTGAATGATTAAATATAAGTTCAAAAGCACATGCTTGATTTTTGCAATTGATTACAGTTATCTGTTGTGCCAAGAATATTATGCATATACGGTGAACGTCTAACGAAACATGTGAATGAGACCCTAGTTAGAAGTGACATGAGAAGCCACAAAAACAGAATAGCTTGCGTAAAAAATGCATAGACGTAAAGGAAGGTAGAAAAGTATGTTAGGAAAGAAAAATATTGCGACAAATAGTTATTAAAAAGAGTGTCACTCGAGTGAATGATGCCTGAAACAAAAGAACTTGGATGCTAATGGACCCAAGTGGGAAACCCTACATGATAACTTTGTGAGGCTCTTCACTTGAGGTGATTGTTAGAGAGATTAATTAGCAATTTGGGTTGGAACAGTTTGCGGAACTAACGAGTTATTTAAATAAGACGAGAATTCTAGAACAATCTAAAAATTCTATAACCCCTTCCTCACATTACTCTCTTCTCTGCCGAGTGAGTTACCTCTACCCCGAAAGGGAAATGGCTGAACGAGAATTAAAAGTTTCCGACTGTTGATAATAATGTCGAATTTTTAAATTCCCGATAATAGATACACTTCGAAATAAAATTAACAAAGTTAAATTGTTTTAATATTAAATAAATAATAAAATAAAAAATATGATCACTATAAAAGTATTTTATTAATAATGTTACCAATAAAAGGATTTTTAATTGCTTAGATTCGGGAATTTTATAAATCGGAAATCTGCCAGTGTCTGGAATTGTATAGCTTCCGCGATATTTTATACTGTCGGCAAATTTATTTCGAGAATTATTCATCATCAGGAATTTTTAAATTGATAATATAATAAAACTGTCAGGAATGTCATTATTCGGGAATGTTTAATTGTCGGTAATTTTGGCAATTTTCCGTTGCAAAAATGTTGTTTAGGTATTTGACAAAGTCATGAGTTTTATGTTTTGGGATTTTCCAGTTATACCCTAAATATAAATTTTTGAAGATTTTAAACAAAGAAATTAGGAAGATATTTAGGAATTTTTAAATGTTTTAGGACAATAAGCAAATTTTCTAAAGATACCTAGGAACATAAATTTATTTATTTTGATAAATTAATTTTAAGAACCCCAGTAAGCACAAATGTCCCGAGACGTTTTTAGAAAGTCTTAAAAACGTCCTAAGTCAGGCCAAATAACTTTCTGAAAACATAAAATGTTCCAAAGACGTTCTTAGGGCATATATCGAACATTGGACGTTTTTTGGACGTGGGGATTGGGCACAAAACTTTGAAAATCCCAAGAACGTCCTTAGGACGTTCCTAGGACGTCCTATGTCAGCCCAATAAACGTCTTAAAGTCGTGCAATGTCCTAAAGATGTCCTAGGGTGTCCAAGATATATGTCATAAAAGACGTCTTAGGGATGTCCCACAAACGTCTCTAGGACATTCTTAATTTTTCTAAAAACGTCTTTAGGACGTTCTAAAAACGTCTTTGAATTTCGGCCAGGCTGGGGAATGTTTAAAGGGATTTAAAAACATTATAAAGATTTCATAAAGTTTTGAAAAAACTCTTGAACTTGTTTTCCGGAAATTTGTAAAAAAAATTCCAGGTTTCGAAACATCCTCAATATTTTTTCAGCTGCTTGAAACTTTTCGCAAAATTTGTAATGATGCCTTTAAATAAAAAATTATTCTTTTACATTTTTTTAGATTCTCTTTCGACATATCTAAAATATTCTAACATCTCTTTTAACTTTCTAAACAATCTCGGGAAAAGTATTTTTAAACTCAAACAAAAACGCTAGACCCCATCCTGGCGCACGTTTGATAAACCTAGTTATAAAAAATTTTAAAAATTCTAGCAAGTTTTTCAATTGTTCAATAATGAAGTTACATACTATTTTTGAATATGAAAACTTAATTTCAGTAAATATCTATCAATTCCTTTTTTGTCAATTTTGTTTCATGTAATTTCCGGCTGTGATTACGTATGTCAAAGAAGATGAAATTACATTTAGGATTTAAAAATTTTATATACCTAAGAGTTTAACTATAATCAAAATATGAACTTTATTAGAAAAGCCTTGTAATAAAAAATTCCAAAATGAGGATTAAAGGGATTACTTTTATCGTGAGTAAAGCAAGGTAAAAGAGATAGGTGTATAAATAATTCTGATTTTTCTACATTCGAGGAATAACATGTTTGTTTCGCAGCATTTCCTTCTTATCATTTCAATAAAGCTGATAATGCTACACAATCACGTTTTATGTACATACAAAAATTGATTTAAAATACTATAAATTAATCTATTCCTTATCATTTTCCATCTTAAAACTAGAATTTTACGAAATTTTCATGACGCTATATTTTAAATTGAATATCGTTTAAAAATTAATGATCTTAAATTGAAAGGCGTTTAAAATCAGCAATTTTATGTAATTAAAAATAAGAAATGCGAAATAAAAGCATTCGCCCTTCATAAATATCTAACTTTTTAAAGTTTTCTGTTTTTAAAAATGGTTCAAATTAAAAATGCTTTCCCAATTAATAAGACTTCAATTGGTCAAAGGGGATAGACTGCATGGAGTAAATTGTTTTAATACAATACATGGGAAATTCTATTAAATTAAATTTAAAACGTTTTAATTTCATAAATGTCAAGTAAAACATTTATTTTTTGATAAACCAGATGCGTTTTTAACCTTGTAGCTGAATTCTAAACATAATAGTTTAATTTTTAACTAAAAAGGATCATTTTTCCGCCGAAAATAGAATAGTTAAATTTCTTGTTAATAAATGAATTTTCAAGCAAATAGTTGAAGGGTATCGAGCAGAAATTTTATTTCAAGAATTTGAGAAATTTTGGGCAAAGATTCTGGTTCATGAAAAAAGAACTTGCAAATCATCATGATAGTTCGGTAATTTTCAAAAATATGTAATTTTTGTTTTTAAGAGTTTCGAAAATTTTGATAGTTATTTTTTATAAATTTTAACAAGACAATGGGAAATGATCCTAACAAAATTCTTCTATTGGATACTAAATTTTGAAAGAACCGAATTAAAGTATACGGCTTAATGTCCCTATTTATTAAATGTAAATAAAATTTTGTATTTTTTATTAAAATTACATTGAAAAACGTACTTTCTTTCAAAATGCTGTTCTCTTTCGTCTACATCGTTTCATTTTTTAAAGAGAAACATTTCTATAACTTGATTATCGAGCACGGAGCGCAAGTGTCACATAGAGAATATAATCGTCAAAGCCGCAGATACTTTTGAAACCTTCTTTAAAGCAAATTGAAACATAACTTCAGATTCAATTTATGACTGCATGTAGTGCGTCATACGTTTAAATCACATTTTCGATTTAAATTTTCATGCTTATGATATTTAAGAAAATGTAGTAGATTTTAGGGTCTTCTTTAATTTTGAAAGAATTTTCAGAATATTTAGAAAAATTTGAAAAAATATTTAAAAGTTTGGAAAAAATCCAAAAATAATTTTAAGCGATTTTGTAAAATGATCAAAAAAAATCTGGAACATTTAAAGACGATTTTTTATTTTGAGAATATTCAAACATATTTTAAAACTTTCTCATGAATCTTAACAAAAGTATGTTTAAACTCAATCAAAAAGCTAAGACCCCGCGTGGCGCCCGATTGAAGATCCTAGTTATTAAAAAAAATTCGATTTAATTAATAGGAATTGTAATAACAAATTTCTAGGAAGTTTTTCAGTTCATAAAAAATGAAGCTAGGTACTATTTTTTAACTTTAAAAAATTTAAGGTAAGTATCGGCTGTGATTACCTATTTCAACGAAGATAAAATTCTATTTAGGATTTTAAAATTGTATACACTTAAGCGTTTAAATATAATAAAAATATGAACATAGTTAGATAAGCCTTCTTTAAAAAATTTCAAAATGAATTTATTTCTAAATTAATTTAGTTTTCAAATTCAAACTTAATTCGGGGGAAAAACTTGATCTATTTAAAAAACCATTAGTACGTTATATCGTGAGTGAAGTATGGTAAAAGAGATTATAAGATTATTATAAGACTATATTCTCATTTCAATGAAGCTGATAATGTTACACAGTCGCATTATATGCACATAAAAAAATTAATTGACAATATCATAAATGCATAAATTATTTATTATTTTCTATTTAGACCTGGATTGTATGTTAATTGTAAGACTTTATATTTAAATTAAATATTTCTAATTAATAAGAATTCAATTAAAAATGCTGCATCTAATCGAACTAAAAATATTAAGGAAGTTGTAAAAGGGAATAAAGTTCATTGAGTAAAATTTTTTAAATAAAATAAATGTGAGAATTGCATTAAATTTAATTTGAAACTTCTCAAATTCCGAACATTTCAAGTAAAATTTGAATTTTTCAACAAAATAACATTTCAGTTAAAAAATGAATTTTTAACGAGAAAAAACGAATTTTCAACAAAATAGTTGAAAGATGTCAGGACGGAACAATATAAGTATTAAGAAAAACAATTCAGCAGCGAAAAAAATCGTTCTTAGGATTCGAATTATTATCTCTTTTTTTAATAAAAAAATAGATTTGAGATGTTATAAAGCTCCATTAGATGTATGTAGAAGAAATTTAGGAAAAGGTAATATTTTTCAAGAAAATTGTGCTGCCACACCCTTCAACTCTTGTTTTCTGGCTTAAAATTCAACTGCTTTGAAAAAAATGTGACGTTTTGGCATTCTTGGTAAAAATTCACATTTTTGTCAAAAAACAATATTTTCGGGTTTACGATTTAACTATTTTATTCAAAGCTTCAACTATATGTTTGAAAATGAACTTTTTTCAAATTCATATTTTCGAGTTTAAATTTCAACTGTTTTATAGAAAATTCATCTTTTTTACTTGAAAATTAATCAATTTTAAAACTGAATTTAAAAAAATTCTTAAGATACTTTTGACGAATCGTAGTAGATATGGTAGGTCTAGTGGAACTGAAAAAAGTGTCATATATGCGGATTTTCTCATATACATACAAAATCTGATTTTACGGTCAAAACCCCTTTATTTGGTAGGTGTGTGTGGTTATGTATAGTGATTCACAGTTCTGCCATTTTTCATTCAATTTTCAAGTCTTTTTTCCATTGGTGAGTAGGAAAATACACGTTTACAACCATAGATTCTCCATTCTATCACTGTAAAAATCAGAAAGCTACAATAAAACAAAACATTTCATTTCAGAAGACATATAAAACTTCATTTAAGCTGTATCTGATAGAACTCAAGGTTTTTCTTTTAAATATCGAAACTGCTATTAAATAGTGGAGCATTAGATTTTTGAAACAAGCAAGGTAAGATATAAAAAAATCCTTGTTTCTTTTAAACATTGAAAATGCTATTGATTCGTCGAAAATTCAAATTCTCAGACAGATAACAAAAGAGACAACAATTTTTCAAACCTAATTTGTGCATTTTAAAAATTCCCATACATTTTTCTCTACTATTTTTTGACAGAACTTACTGTTTTTCTTTTAAGCATTGAAAATGCTATTGACTTTTAAAAAGACCTACAGAATGGCATTTTTAACACAAAGATCTTATAATAATTAAAATATTAATTAATAAATATATATTATTCAATAATTAAATTAACTAAATTCTTATTTTATAAAACATTATTGATGAATTAAAGGCTATAAGAATGCGCCAGTGAGAAACTGTTTTAATCTTTTTTTCATCTGTCAGAATCTTTGATACAAATTTCTGAAACATTTTTGCCT
>JAWWLR010000155.1:45776246-45786960 GCA_035041075.1 Acraspis erinacei | reverse complement strand
ATCAAATTTTTCGTCGTTAAGCACCAAAGTGAGCATCGCTTTTCGTTTTTTAAAAATTACCCAAATTTTTTATAATTTGTGGTATTTGCTATTTTTTATTTTTTGGGGTCTTCTTAACCACTAAATAAGTCCAAAATATTCTTATTTAGTTTTTATTATTGTTGCTAAATAATTGTTACTTATCAGATTATTATTTATGTTTTCAATTTCGAAATATATAACATTACGAAATTTTTTGTACGCATTATCCATTTTCAATTCATACTGGAACATAGATTTAATCAATCCGGGTTTACTGCTTTATTGCTCAGTTACGTGTGAAAAACTGTTCGAGGACCGCAGTCTTAGCAGGTTAGTTGCTTCAGATTGCGTCAGTCCTCCAAATCCAACAGAAATCGTTCGGCGGCCCTGCTTGTTTACGCACGGAAAATATGCCTTTAATTTGAAGGCAAGCCATGCCCAAAATCGATAATCAATTCAAGTTACAGTATATTTACATATTAGCTAAAATAATTCATAAGGTTTAATAAAAGACCCGCTTAGAAATAACTTTGGGTCAGCAAAAATCTATGTAGCTAGCATCATTATTCAAAATGTGAGTTTATAATGATATAATTTGTTGCATTCCCTGAATTATGTGTATTTAGGGAATTCTAGGAATTTATGGAATTCAAGGCTTCCATTTATGTCTTGGAGACAAGTTTATATGCCTTGAAGACTAATATTTATGTCTTGGATCGCATATTTATGACTCCAAAACGAGCGGTTTAAAAATTCGAGTATAAACCTGCTCTAAAAAAAAGGTAATTCTAACTGTCATAAAGCTAATCTTTGTTAATGATGAAACAATTTTGTATGTTTTTATACAATATATATATATACCCAATCAATTCATTTACGGATTGACATTTGCATTATAATTGTTTGGCGAGGATACCGAAAATGTTGTTTTTTTTTGCATATTTGTAACGGCTTAGGAGATCCTTCTAGAAAATTACAATTTTAATTTTTTTGAAGAAAATTTGTATGGGTTACACTCGTTTAGACACCCAGAATCTGAATTTTTAATTAAAAATTTAATTTAATAATCTAATTTAATAATTAGAAATTTTTCATTTATTAATTTTAATTTCATTTATGAGTCGAAAAAGGTTCGACAATTTCAGCCAAGACAAAGCTCGTCTTGAGACAAGTAAACGTCGTCTTACCTCCGTGACCATAAGCGTAAGACGAAGGCTTATGTCTCGAATCAGTTTTGAGTCGCAGCCAGACATCGATGTCTTGGAGACGAACTCAAGGCATCGCCAAGTCGAATTCAAGTCGAATCATTTTTACTCGGGTCATGACATAGATATTGCGTTTTTTAAATTTGTCAAAATTTTGTTTTGTTGCCATTAAGATTGCAAATGCAAAGAAAAGTTTTGATGAAACATCAATTTTGCATATCTTCAAAATGTATTTTATTTTATTCGTTATTTTTATATTTGCTAAGGTTTTCATCAGTCACATGTTCAAATGAATTATTTTTAAAAAGCAGAGCTCTTTTGAGAATTGAGAAACCATTGGTATGAAACTTCAGATAACTGCAGTAAATGAATTTTGAAAAATAACTTAGAGTGCAGCAATTCAGATTGCTCACACGATGAAGAGTTGTCAAAAAACATTCATTTCGAATATCTTCAGAATGTCGAATGTTTAAATTACTTTTGAAGGAGATTTTTTTAGCTGCATGATGCCTTCACACCGAATCGGGTTTCATCATTCAAACAGAAAATTCTGCAAGACAGTCAAATTTCTTTTCATGCATAGATTCAAATAAAAATGTTTTCGTTGATACTTCTTTACTTGGCCCGAGGCATTAATCAAAGATATGTTAAAACTAAAAAAATTCGAAATCAGATCTCTGAGAAAAATAGTTTTCCTATGATGTCAAGAATTAAAATATTATTACTGGTGACGTAATTAAAAAACGCATGATTTTTAATGAAAATTTATTTAAAATTTCCAAAAATCTTGATATTATCCATGTTTTTTGCAATTGAGTTTTCTCTTACTATCGCTTTTTACCGATTTTTGTAAAATAATTGAATTTTAGGAAATGATAGCTTATTATTTCGGGAAAACCATTTCTTAAAAATGTTTTGATAACATTGTTTAAACAAATAACTGTATTTGAAGTTCGAGGAATAATAAAATTTTCCTTTACGTCTGGGAAAATTTAGAGTTCATAAATTTAAGGTAAGAGAACCTAAGAAAAACGACATCTTCCAGACTAATAATTGAAGTTATTCTATTAATATAATCTGTATGAAGAATTTAACAGCTCTAACAGCTGTAACTTGATACAGGTGGTTTCGGACACCAGGTTTCTTCGACACTTTATCGACCTTTTTTTATATGAATTAAATTATTAACCTAGAATATATCGTGTCCCAGCTATGTCTCTTTTACCTAAAATGTATAAACTCTATATTTGAAGATTATCTACTTATTTTAAAAATTGAAAGAAATAAAGTACCAGGGACTCTTTCCCCGAAAAAGCTATGACTGATTCAAATCCAACCATTTAATAATGTTTTTTCTTTCAAAAGAAATGACCGATAACATTATTTCAATTTTTTAAATCATAGAAAACTTTTTTTAGCCAGACCTGATTTTTAGCAGAAAAACAAACTTAAAGAGAGAACGCATACTTCGATAATTAAATAAAAATATGCGTTAATTTAATTTTTATTCTTATTATCAAGACTCAAGTGTCTCGTCGTCTCGAAATTCGGAATGACTAGTCCAATATTTTTCATCAGCTTGGCTAGTGGTCCCGAATTTTTGGGACTAGTCCATCCCTTTTTCAACTCTTCAAATTTTTCGAGACGACTAGACGCAGCCTGTAATGTAATTAAATAATAACAACCTAATAATTACGTTTTGCTAGCTAACTTTCCACATTGTATAATATTCTTATTTGCCCTTATTTGATCATTTTACAACATGAGCTTACTTTAACATAATCACAAAATAGATAGTATCGTAAAATATTGCTTCACTTAGATAGAGAATAGTTATAAATATTTGTTCCTACTTATTGTAGATCTGGAAGATAACGGATATTAGAAGAGAAACAAGGAAATCACCATACAAATAAAGTCACGAGAGATAAAGTCTTCATACAATTTCATCAAAAACCAGGCTCCTGTACCTCACAAGAATGAGGATCGCTTTTTGTACTCTCCTTTTGACTTTAGCGATCTTCCTGAATACTATTGGTACGTGATTCTGAATTATTTTCTAGTAAAGTAAAGTTTTAAATTGAATTAACTTAAAGATCATATTAAACTCACGTTGCACATACGTTTCTATCCTTTAATTTTGAAATAAAATCGTAAAAAAATATTTCTGTTTGTCACAATAACTTGAATAAACAAGACGAGATATGAAATTTGTAAGTGTTCAACACAATTAGTCCAGTCCAATTTAGAAAAAGATTATTTACCGGAACAAAACTCAAATTAAAGAAAAACTCGATTGGGCAAGTTCGGGAGAGATGGCCCACTTTTTTTTTAAATTGCTGCTAGTATTCACCAAATCAATGTAAAAAATATGGAAAATCTCCAAGACATTATTCAAGGGCTATAGAACAATGAATTGCACACAATTTTTAATCATTTTTCTTTTTTAATATTATTTTAAAAAGTTTAACAAAGTGTTTAACCTATCTTTGGTCGTTTAAAAGAACCACTGTGTTTCATGGTGCATTTATTGGAATTCACTCAAATTCCTTTGAAGTCTTTTGAGTTCTCTGAATTCTATGTAATGTTTAATATACTTTTGATTTGCTTAGAATGCTTTTAAACGCTTTCTGATTCATTTAAATTATTTTACCTGCATTGTAATGCGCTGCATTCATCGGAATTATCTGAATTCCTTCAATTATGCAAGATTCCTTGTCTGCATTCACAAAATTCAAGGAATTCAGAGAATTTAATGAATTCGCACAATTAAGCGAATTCAAGGAATTCACAGAATTCGTGGAATTCAATGAATTCTCAGATTTCGAAGAATTTACGGAATTCAGAAAATTCAAGAAATTCACATAATTCAAGGAATTTATGGAATTTAAGGATTTCATGAAATTCAGCAAATACAGAGAATTCAGCAAATACAGAGAATTCAGAGAAATCAACCAATTTAATAAATTCACAGAATTCATTGAATTCACAGAATTCATTGAATTCGCGGAATTCAGGGAATTCGGCGAATTCAGAGAATTAAAGGAATTCAGGGAATTGAAAGAATTAAAGGAATTCTGGGAATTAAAGGAATTCAGGGAATTGAAGGAATTCAGAGAATTAAAGAAATTTAGTTAATTAAAGGAATTCATAGTATGCAGCGAATTCAGAGTATTCGGTGAATTCAGAGAATTAAAGGAATTCAACAAATTTGTGGTATTCAGAAAATTCAAGGAATTCATGCAATTTAGGGAATTCTCGGAATTTAGGAAATTTAAGGAATTCAGGGCATTCATGGAGTTTAGAGAATTCAGATAATTCAGAGGAATTTCGATAATTTAGCGAATTCGGTTTACTATAAAAGCATTCCAAGTAACCTGTCTGCTGTTTGCCGCGTATGGTAAAGGTATCTGGTACTTTTTCTTCGTATTATAAGAAGGCAAAGCGCGTTTTTTAAAAAGAAGATTTATTGATGGGCCGGCCCTCTAAAGTTCAAATATTTCTAGAAAGGACTACAACATATCCCGAAAATATTGTTGAAAAAAGTTTCAAAAATCGTGCTTAGGTAGACTGATACATCCCATGGTATTTTAGAGCAAAATGTTTCGCAGCAAAATTAAACTTGAAACAAATTCTAAGAAAGTTAGAAAAAAAGAAGCTTCTGTTTCGAATAGGTGTCGAGTAATGACTCTTTAAGAACCCGAATTTTTTTCCAAAAGAGGCAACAACACTCAATTCTGGAGTATCTGCAATTTGGAACTTGCCAATTTTACAAAAAATGGTTGTGAATTTGAATTGAAATAAAAGCAATTTCGACTAATTTTGAAAAAAAGCAATGATACCCCATATAGGTCATAAGTTGTGCCCTCCCAAAGTTTACCGCTTTTGACATCTTTTTTAGGAATTATTACTCATGTTCAGTTTTGTTTAAATACTTCTCTTATGGGCAAAGATACGTAAATTATGCCAAGGAAAAAGTCGTAATACAGGAAATTATGCATAAATAAAAACACATACAATATTCTAGTCTGCATAAATCAACTGATTATTTTATTTTTAACCAGAAAAGTTTTTTAAACTGCTCGCTTCCGGCATATTCTACCGAAGAACGTTGAGAGGATTACTTATAAAAGGCTAAATTCTGCGTCAAATAAAAAAATGTTTGAGCTCTTATAAGTCGTTAAAAACTAAATAATTGTTTAAACATTCTTTAAAAAATACTATTCACACTATCAATTGTGTGCATACTCTGTGCACAGAACAAAATATAAAGGAGCTATTTGTACGTTGTTTATTCATTAGTTATCAAAAAAGTTATGGAAGGGACTAGTTTTACCACGTTGCATTACCTTATATTAAAAATGCCAAAATTGATACACTATTCACCGGATAGGAACAAATATTGGTAATTTTTTATAATAAAAGAATACATAATTAAATTAAATGTGTAATTATGCAATCGATGAAAAAAGTAATTAAATAATTAACTAATTCATCAAACGATTGACTAATAAATTACTTAGTATCAGCAGATTCACTACATTGTAAAAACTTGAAGATTGTTTTGTAAAAGGAATTCTTTTTCACACCATCCTGGAGGTAGAGCGCTTTATCAGGCGTTTTTAAAATGATTTCCTCAGTATGACTTATTCGCAATGCTATATTTTCAATCATAAATATTATTTCCTATATATTTAATTTTTTTTCAAATTTCGAAAGAAGTATTGCTATTATATTTATTACCATAATATTTCGTAAAATGACTTTAGATCTTCGCTGACAAGTTTGAACGCGCCTAGGGCGCACGCTTGTTTGATTTCGTACTTCGCATTCGATAATATTTTTATCTCGCGCTTCGCTCTCGACAATGTATTTACCTCGTGCTACACGCTTGTTCATTGTACACCCCCTTTTTGAATATGACTTTCAAATTTGAAGGTCAAACAGTTGACAACTGAAATTTAGTCCTTGTGCATTCTCCTTTCTTTAAGACCTTTCGGCTTTAATGAACACATTCTTATCGCGAGTATCGTGAAAAAAAATAAAAGCAAATTTTCAGATCTAATTAAAATTTTTTGTTATTTAACTTCTTATATCAATGGAAGACTTCCGTGATAGACTTCCGGTTGTCCAAATAAATTTTATTTTTTATTTTTAATGTTATTTTTAAGAACAAAAAAAGACTGCTTTATTAACAAAATTATTGTAGATATTTTTCACGTGCACAATTTTTGTCGAATCATCATTTTTCGTATCTTGAATAGTTTGACCGAAAAATGGAATTGATGACTTTTCATTATTTTTTGTGCTATCAAAATTAGAATTTTTGAGTTTTCAAACAAATTTTAAAAGTTGTTAAGATAATCTTGTAGGTCTTTGAAAAATCAAGTTTTTCTTTTCTTGACTTTTTTTCATATCGTGCATATAAATCGCCTCAAAACATGTAGATTTCAAGAATGCTGAATAAGTTAAATTTTACTTAAAACCAATACCTTCTCATCTGGATGAAAATGTAAATAGCGCCTGGTATTTTATTTCCACCTCCGGGGTAGCGTAGAAAAGATTTTTTTTTTAAATCAAGTCTTTACAATGTAAATCATTTATCAATTTCTGATATTTTTAAAATGAAATAATATAACGTTGTAAAACTGAACCCTTTTATAAAAATTTTTAGAACTAAAGATAAGCGTTGTAAAAAGAGTTATTTTATATTTTTTCTTCGTACACTTTCGACAACTGATATTCGGGAAGTAATTTTTACAAAGGAAATCTATCAAATGTATCACGATTCATAGCGTGAAGAGTATTATTTAAACTATCATTAAACAATTTTTTTCACGAAAAATGAAAAAAGTATTCTCTTAAAGAACAAAAGATGCAAAATTGCTTATGTGCCACCAAAATGCTCAAATACGGTGGTAATGCATTTTCGAGTACATATACAGACCCTTACGAATGGAGAACAAGGACAAGGACAGATTGCCTAGATGGAAACCATCCATATATATAAGGGCCATGATTCAATATTCCCACGAAAAGTTCGGACATCAAGGAACCGATACTGTTCTAAATGACCTTCGAAAGAAATATTTGATTCCGAAAATTAGATAGTTTCTCAAGAATATAACAAACGATGGAATAATTTAAAACCAAAACAAAGATTTAAGCCAATATAATCTATTGTGGGAAACTGACCAATAAAGAAATTATTAATTTACGAAAAACCATTCCCTGCCTGCGGAGTTGATTACTTTGGACAATTTCAAGTAAAGTTAGGCAGAAGATTAGATGAGCGATATGGACTTCTATTCTATTCATCCAGATTAACTTCATATGAAAGGATGTTGGCACAGAATTGTAAAGACGGCTTCGCGAATATTTTCCAACCTTGCTCTCACGAAAGAAATTGGTAAAACAAACAGAAATGTTAAGCGAAGGGGAATTGTTCCTTATTGGTGACAGATATATTTCTAGTTCGTGTAGCTGATATTTGAACATCCACCGGCGAATTCAGACGACAAGTAGATAAATCAGACCGATTATGAATTATTCCTAACAAAAATGAGTCAGTACCAGGAGAAGAAAAAGTGCCGATGTAACGGAGTACAGTCAAACCTCGGACACTGTAGCTTTGGACACTGTTACAGCTCGGAAACTGTCATCAGCTGTTTCGCGGACACTGTAAGAATCAGGTGATTAGCCCAGTGCCGTCGCATCCTCGAAGCCCCTTCTCTGAGATATGTAGTTTTGCACAGTAAATTAAGTGAAAAGTACAATTAAAATTTTTCCTAATTCAAATTTCATTTTTAACTTTACTGGGCTTTGAAATGCCTGAAGTCGCTTACACTAGCTGATGCGCAAGCAGTCGAGATAATGCAGGTAATAGGTTAAGTTACGTTGACGTTGGAGATTTCATTGGTTTTGTTCAATAATAATGCGTTACATGTAAATTTATTACACTAAATCTCTGTTCTTCACATTATTGAGGCAAGTGAAAACATCTTATCGAACTCTGCAAAATTGGTAAGCTATTTTACAGCAAGAAGAAAATGTTGAAAAACCGAAAACTCGCGATCGAGGAAAAATCTTTAGAAAGTGAAGTTGTTAAAAAAGTGAAAATTACGTATAGGTGTTCTTTTAACTTTTTTTTCATGATTTTTAATTGTACATTTCCAGCTAAACCACACACCCACACACATACACACATATATACTAGATTTCTTTGTCAAATGTCAGCGTCCTACGTTACAATATTCCTTCATGGCAACCTTTCTTTCTGTTTCCGGCTCCAGAGCGGAAATTCAAAAACTTCTAAGACGGGTTTAAAAGTCAAATAACAGGAGGTGATGATCGGTTAATTAATCCGACTTTAATAAATGTGTAAAAGTTGGGCTGTATACATTTTAGTTAAAAAGACTTAATTCGTTTTCTCTGCGAACTTAATATATCGATTATTATAATCTGTCTTATTTTTTTGTGATCGCAAATTTTGGCCAGGCCAAAATCGCATTTTTGGAATTGTTTAATTTTTTCTCATTAGTCTGCTCCGACCGGGAGATTCGACGTAAAAGTGTTTTTTTTTTAGCTAAGTGAACACTTTGAAATCTTAAATTCAACTCTGCGAAATCTAGAAAACTGTTGCGTAAGAAATTTTTCATATCACAAAACTAAGATTAAATATAACTCTTTATATCTGAATCAAAAGCACGATAAAATCCCTATCCTCGAAAAAAGGAAAACTCTGGTTATCCCTTATATCAGTCAACGAATTAGTCTTAGGAAAAATTTTTATTTAAACGAAAATGTGTAAAAAAATGAATTGCAGAATAAAAATGAATATTATCGACCCTAATACCAATTAAAAAATTCTTTTTACAATTATGATATGTGAATCAATTAAAAACGAAATCGTTCGAAAAACCAGAAAAGATGTTATCTGGCCATAATGAGTATGTATTATGTGTGAATGATGGATGATCGGTTAGTGCTACTGTCGATATTACAGTATTGTTCAAATCGCCGCTTCGTGGAACGGAATACACACCAGGTGTAATGGTTATACCCTACAAAAATTGAATCAATATCCGAAATGAAAGGCAACCTTTAGCTATCCATTATACCAGACTACGAGTTAGTAGGTAATAAACTTCAGATCCATACGCTGAGAAAAATTAATAGTTGGGGCTACTACCTTTTTATTAGTAAAGCATTCATTGGTTTTCACAACTATTCAGTTAGTAATACCGACTAAGAAAATAGTCGGCTTGGGAAGCCGTTTGTAATACTCATGAATAATTTAAGTCAGTCATGTTTTAGTAGTCAGAGTTACTAATACTTTAGTCATCTATACCACTAACTAATTTTTCTAACGTACCAAAGTAGGTGGCGTAATTATTTTATTTGTTACCTTAGTTGGTACGACTGAGAATGCGAAAAAGGTGGTAACATACCAGCGGCAAAACGAGATATCTCGTTGGATTACAGCTCAGTATTTTTTATATAAATTATTCAGAACTTCTGGAAAGTTTAAGTCTCGGCGATTATGTCGAAGCACTCAAAGGTATGCATAAGAAATTGTGAAATCGAACGAGTTTAAGTTTTACTGGAAATAATAATCCCTGTGGGCATGGTAAAATATTTTTGGGACGTCTTAGCAGCTGAACTGCCCGCATGCCCACTGGAATCTTTTTAATTTAGATTTCGATAGTATAGTGACAGCTATTTTAGTTAGTCCTGGTAACAAAAAGAGAATAACCATACCCACGTTAGTAGACATGACTAATTGTATTAGTAAGTTCAACTACCTACAGATAGTGGTTTTGACAAACTACAGTAGTTAGTCTACCTGATTAGATAGTCATGCCAACTACTCGTGCCCCAACTAAAAAAAATAGTCCCTACAGACTATTATCCTATTATTATTATCCTACTACTATTACAGACTATCCCTACAGTCAGTCCGCCGTCAATTACTTCCAAACGCTTTGCGTAATTTATACCTTCGTTTTTGCGCATGAGGTCACAACATATTATTTTGCGCTCTGACTTCATTCTGACTTTTATTTTCAATAAAATGACATTTTAAACATCATCACTTTTTCTTTGAAAACAAAACTTTGTACTCTATGAAAACAGCCTTAAGAAATAAACCAAGCGGTGTCGAAACATCTGCTATTTTGCATATACACTCTAAGGTAAATGTCCCAGTAATCCTGACCTTAGTCCCAGTAATCGTGATGCCAAGTTTCTTGCTTTTTATTTAATTTGAATGAATGTAATTTCTATTTGCTATTATAAAATGCTAAAAATAAGTGGGTTTTATCGTTGAATTTTGCTTTTAATATACTCTTTTAGCAATACATTAAAATTCTAACCTAGTTTCACGATTACTGGGACCGTTACCATTACTGGATCATTTACCTTATCTGGATCTTATTTATAAATTCTGTTTTGATCATTCCCTAAAATGACCCTCGTGAAGTTGGGCC
>JAWWLR010000155.1:45750947-45761764 GCA_035041075.1 Acraspis erinacei | reverse complement strand
GACATTTGATGGAATCCGCGAAAGTCATTTTTCACACAAAACCAATACCTTCTCATTAGGATGAGAATGTAAAAAAAACAACGAAAATTAATCTATTAAACCAAGCATCGAAGAAAATAAAAAAATTCAAGAAAAGAAAAACATCGGTTTTTCAAAAGCCGTACAAGATTATAATAACAAAAGACAAAAATTTTGTATTTTAAAATGATCTACAAAATTTTATATTAACCACTTTTTGATTAAATAAGTAGTTTCTATTTTATTCATATAAATAAAATTAAAAAAAAATTACATTTTAGGACAAGGAAAACAAGCTATAAAAAGAATTATTAAACAAAAGTTACTCTTTCAGAAAATAGCTACAAATTTGGCAGGAATAAATATTTGATAGGATGCGTATTTTATTTTTGAATCGTACAAAATAACATTAAAAATCCAAAAAGTTATTTTTTTAAAAAGCGACACAAGGTACAAACAAAAAATAATGCAAAAAAAAGTTCAAACGAAAAAGATCTTTAAATTTGACTTTAAAAATTTTAAGATAGGACTAGTAGATTTTTTTATCTTAAAAAATAAGATTAAAGATAAAAAATTTAATTTTAGGAAAAACAGCTCAAGAGGCTAAACAATGAAAAGAGTTCTTTATTAAAAAATATCTAGAATTTTTTTATAAACTTTTGATATAAAAATATATTAAAAATAAAAAAATGAACTTTTTCGAAAACCAAAACAAGTTACAATAACATTTTATTTAAGCAAAATTTTCGCCGAAATTATACCTACAAGTTTTCCTGGAACCATCTTTCGCTAAATTTAATGTAGCAAAGTTAACTTTCTTCACCAAATCGAGTGCAAAACACGAGATCCGTGGTGAGAATGCTTTCGTTGAAACTCAATGAGTTTTAACAACAGAGAATTCGCAATGGCTAAATTACAGCTGCTGATGCTTTCGCCTTTAATTTTAGAAGGTTTGCGCACAAATATTGGAGAAATACAATAACGCGCCTATTTCTAGAATTCAAGGAATTCATGGAATTGAAGGACTCCGTGAAATTCGAAGAATTTACAGAATTTATGGAATTCGTAGAACGCCCGGAATTCACGGATTTCATTAAATTCATAAAATTCACGGAATTGACGAAATTCACGAAATTCAAGAAAATCAGAGAATTCACGGAACTCAAGAAATTCATAATATTCAAGAAATTTACGGATTGAATAGACTTCACGGAGTTTAGGAATTCTATAATTCATGGAATTCACGGAATTGATGGAATTCACGGAATTCTTGGAATACGCGAAATTCATGGAAATCATGGAATTGATGGATGACAGGGAATCTATGGAATTCATGGAATTCAGGGAATTTAAGCAATTCGCGTTATTTAACTAATTCGTGAAATTCAAGAAAATCGTGAAATTCGTGGTATTCACGAAATTCAAGGAATGCATAAAAATTTCCTTCGATTCCATAAATTCCTTGAGTTCTACGAATTTCCTGAATTCCGAAAATTCCAAGAATTCCGTAAAGCCCACAAATTCCTTGAATTCCACGAATTCCGCAAATTCCCTAATTTAAGTAAATTTCTTCATTTCCATGAATTCTGCGAATTCCCTTAATTCCTTGACTTCCGTGAATTACGCGAATTCCACTAATTCTATGAATTCCGTAAATTCCTTGAATTTCCTAAATTCAGCGATTTCCTTGAATTCTATGAATTCCGCATATTCTATGAATTCTATTAATTCTGTGAATTCCGCTAATTCCTTGAATTCTGTGAATTCATCAAAGCTAGTGAATTCCGGGATTACAGTGAATTTCTTGAATTCAGTGAATTCCTTAAATTCCACAAATTCCGTGAATTAAATAAATTCCGTAAATTAAATCAATTCCGTGAATTCCATACATTCATTCAATTCCATGAATTCCTTCAATTCCGTGAATTTAATTAATTCATTGAATTCTATTAATTTCTTGATTTCCTTGTTACCAAATTTTCGTCTCATAAGCGTTCTAATACATGTATTGGAATGCTGGACAGTGACTTAACGATTTACAACACTTACAATACATGGATTGCAATTTCCTCATTCGAATACCATGTTTGCAATTTTACCTCACGCTTGTATTGTAGAAGTCTTGTAGAAGTTTTGTAGTATTCCAAACATTTTTAACAGTGTAGGGTAGAAGTATCGTTTATGACCTCATTTGTTCTATTAGTAGCTATTTATAAAATATTTCCGTATATAAAGTACTAGGTTGTATCGCGTTGAGGAGGGCTAGATTAGTCAAAAACACCCATAAAAAGGAATATAATTTTCGAAATTGTTTGAAATTCCTCATAAATTTCAAGCCTTTTGGAGTTAATAAAAATCCTTCGAGGCTTATTAAAATATTTATAAATATTCTGAAATCCCTGGGAATTCTTAGGAATTTGCGAAAATTACTTATAATGTTTGAAAACTATTTGAAATCCTGTAAAATTCATTGAAATCTTTGGAATGGACTTACAATATTATGAAATATCATAAAATATTTTGAAATACTTTAACATCCTTAGAATATTTTTAAATACTTTGGGACCTCTAACAATCTTTTGAAATATCTTGAAATATGTTGAACCCACCTAAAGCCTTAAACAGTATTGTATTATCCCATGAAATATTTCTTAACCAAATGCAAACTTTTAGACATTCTTTTAAATCTCTATAAATTCCTTGAAGCCGGTTGAAAATAGTTGCAAGTCATGAAAATCCTTTCATCGGCCATTAAATCTCTAAAGATTCTTGGAATGTCTTAAAGTGTTCCAAAGTCACTTGCGATGTTTACAAGTGCTGTGAGATTTCTTGCAATATGTTGGATTACTTTGAAAATCCCTAAAATGATTTGAAATACTTTTCATTTCTTAAAAATGCTTTAAAATCCACTGAAATATTTAAAAGTTGACCACTTTAAATCCTAATCATTTGCCACTTTTTCTTTCAATAATAAATTTATTCTTAAATTATCTTTAGTAAAGTTATTATATTAAAGAACAATTTAGTATAGTTTCAAAATGCTAGAGTTGAGAATTTCAAAAATCACTTTAAAATATGTTGCACCAGTTTTTTTGTCTAATCATGCTGCATTAATATTTTACTCTAAAACTCGAATATAATTATTCAATGTTTTATCAAAGATTTATTAACGTTGATCCCAAATAGCAGTTAATGATGACTCCATGTGTCCACGCGAACATAATGAAGATTTAATATATTTTATTCAAAAAATTTGTATTGAGGCTTTCAAGATATTGTTTTGAATGTAGAATATTTCTCAAGGACAATACACATTTTTATAAGAATTAACAGAGATTAGTACACTTCGAAACATATCTAAAAATTGTAAGTATTAAGTTTATATTATATTACTTTGATTTTCAGCACCTCTGCCACAATTTATCATCTTAGTAAAGAAATGGGATTTTAATAAAATAATTCATTTGCACATATTTCACATATTCACTAAAACATTTCATTATATTATCACTATGACCGGAAAGTAATTTAATGTCAAAATAAAGAAATTTAAGTGAAATTTTGCAAATTTTCAATTTAAAAATTGCTTTAAAAAATGCATTTGCAGACCAGATAAAAAATCTTAAATTAGGGAAAAATGACTATTATGGCGATTTATTTAATTTTGATTTTAGCCCATAATTTGGAACAGTTATTTTCGAGTTTTATGATAGACCCTTTTCTTGTACATTACCTTTTTTAACTGATATAAGTGATATCTATTAATCTCAAATAATTAAAAACTGTTGTTCTTATTATTTAGAAATATTTCGTTTTAAATTTTCCGAGAAATTTTCAGTTTGAAACAGTTGCATTACCAGACAATTTTGGCACTTTTTTATCATTTATAAACGAAGTTGTCTAAAATAATTAAACTTTACTCTGTATAATTTAGTTTCCTTAGAAAATCATTCCAGAAAGGCAATGATTTCACATCGTAACATTCTTAAAATTAAATACCTTTATATTAGGGTAATGATACAAAAGTAACTTTGGTTTTCTTAGGCGTGAAAGAAAAATAACGGTAGTTCATGGAATTGTAGCAGGTGGATTAAAACAAAATTATGTTTGAAAAATGTTCAGAGGAGGCACATCGTCTTTTAAATTTAGGTCAGAAGAATAAGCTGGGCAAAGTCAACTTCTTTTAATTTAAATTTTAACTACAAAATTATCTACTTTTTATTTTTAACTAATGAAATGGTATTTTTGAGTTCATTATTAGAATCCAATGAGAAATTTGTATGCTGCACATTCCAGTGAAAAACATTGACATTTAGACTTTGGTTGTCAACGTGTCTTCATTTTATGAGTTTCTACTCTTTACCATAATAAATCTTTAAAATTGTATTATTTTTTTATAGATTTATTTTCCCACGACTTTATCTTAAATAGAATATTTCTAATCGAAAGGCCTACGAATTACTCATGAAATCTATTTTCAATTTAGAATATGTTAACATAAAAATTACATTCGCTTGAAATTTCTCAACTTTAAGGTCAACACTTTTGAACCAGGATTTCCGAAACTATATGGACAAACACGTATCCTACTTTAGCTGCACTTCCCTAAAGATAAATTTTAAATGTACTATCCGAAAAATTACAAGCTTTTCAATATTTAATATCACGGGAATTTAAAAAGAATTTTAATTTTAATGAAGTTACTTTCCGCTAAAAAAATGTTTAGATAGAAGTTATGTATATTTGCTTCTTATGAATAAATTTCTAATACATATTATGTAAATTAATTTAAGTCATCTTCAAAGCATGTATTTTTAATTTAAAATATCAGAATTATTATATTAAAGTTCCATAACAGAGCATATTAGCTTTCCCAAATTGCAAGAAGGTTTTAATTAGGTTTAAATATATGAATTTGATACTCTTTTAACGAATTTGATAAAAATATCAGATTTTGATGATCGGGTGATGTGTTCTATGGTATCATATTTTGAAATGATATATGTCGTTTTACATTGAAAATAATACTGGCTTTTGATTTGGAAATTTGTTTTCATGTTCCACGAGAATTTTGAGCGATTAAATTCAACTTATTTTTGGTAAAGTTTTTTATTATTAATTTATAAAAATGTATTTATAAAAAATTATTATCTGATAAGATCACAAAATTTAAAGTAACTTAGGTAAATGCCAATTATTAGTATGGTCTAACTGCCTCAATAGAACAAACGTATCGTGATTATGATGAAGAATTACTTAATGTAAGATTTTATATAGGGTAGAGGGAAATGTCTGTGGCACTGAGCCAGGATTGCGCCTCAGAGTTCACTGTACTTAAGACAAACTTTACATTCTAAGGTTAAAATTTGTTTAATTTCTTGTTAAAATTAGAAGAGGAATTAACGAAATGACTAATAGTTATTTAAAATACATACTATTAAATTACTGATAGAAGTTTGTGTTTTTAATTATTGAAATATTAACACAACGAATAAATTTGTTTGAAATGCTTCAGTCGACTGCAATACAATTTAAAATGACAAAATCAGTTAAATCGCTAAGTCATTAATTCAGACTACTCTGTCACAAAAATGTATTTATTCCACTGAAATGGAATTGACATCCGTTCATCAGGATAATGTTTCAATTAATGGAGAAAATATTCGGCAAAAATTTTGTAAATTAATTCCAATTGAGAGTATCGTCAACCGGAAATATCCATCGCATTTGTCTGTCGATGTAGAAATCATATAAAATCCATAATTGCTTTATTATTAAACTAGACTTGTTTTCGTGCAGTCAGATACATTTTTACCTCGCCGAGAACCGTTTTCGAGAGAAGTGACGTTTGTGTCATTTTTCAAAGCGCAAATTATTCGTGGACGTTCACTCGACCAATCAACCTTGTGAAAGGGTTGCCTTTCATAAATGTTATCCGTTTTGTTGATTTAAGTCGCAATTCACAATTTATTAAACAACGTATCTTGATAATAATATATTTACCAGAATTCTCATGTTAATAAATTTATTTCTTTACTGAACTCATTAATTTAGGATCTTTTTATTTGCTAGTAGTTGAAGGGTTCAGTGTAAAACTGGATGATTTCTAAAAAAATTATGTAAATATTGCAGGACAAGGACTTTTTAATCGAATTTTTTGATAAAATAATTTTTAAAAACTTTTTAATAAAATTTTAGTTCACATTTAAAGAGAGTAATAATTTTTGCAGCATTTTAGCATTGATATATCATAAAGTTATTATTATCCAATACAAAAATATTTTTTTCTGTGTTTAGTAAAAAAATGTGTGTCAGACATTGATATCGCGATCTAAAACTTTGATTTTTTCAGGACAGAATCATTTTCAGATCAAACCTTTTTTATTCTCATTTAGCATCCTCATATCTCGAAAGGAAGTTTTTATTTATGTGAAAAGTTGAAAATTTGATTTTTATTCGCTTTTCAAAAAGGATTTTGAAAACCTGTGAAATTTTAATTTTTACATTTTCGCTCGATTTCTTCGAAAATAGCTGCCCTATTTACATCAAACGTTGTTCACACATATTCAGATTATTAATATCTCAGGAGCGTGTTTTTCTCTTTTGTTTGAACTAAAAATAAATTCAAAGATTATATTTTTTTCTCCTGAAAAATTCGCATTTTTTTGGTTATTTAGTTCTGTACTGCAACCCTTCTGTTTATGTTTGTAATCAAAGCGTGTAGAAAAGTTTTCGATTGTTCCCGAGAACCTGGGGAAAAATAAACACGTTCAGATCATGAAGGGAAGAGCGCTAACGGAAAATTGCGTTAATCGAAGAAGTTAGGTTCTGATCGACATCGCAACAATCGACTGTAGCTAGCGACTTATCCCACTCCGTAATTATTGCTAAATGTGGCGGATTGTGTGTAATTACATGGATGCGTGTAGTCTCGCGATACTGATCAGGTGCCACAAACACTTCGAAATTGGGAGCCCTTAATTTCTTACAAATATATCAAGATTTTTAAGAAACTTAGAAAGATCAATTGTAATTGATACTTTAGGCTATTAAAATCATCTGTAAAATTCTATTAATTATTTTATTCATAACATAGACATTGATGGGCGTGTCATCAATGATGCAGTCTTATCAAAGTCGATTACAAAATTTAAAATATTGAATTTGTATTAAAATTTGGTTGTTTCTTTGGAGATATCTGAAATATGAATGTTAAGCTCTCTGTCTATATACTCGATCATTTAATTAAATGTCGAGTTGATATCTAGTGAGCCACGAAATTTGAACAGGAGGGAATCATGCCGTCAACGAAAAGTCTCAATCGCTCAAAAATATCTCGAGGTCCAAATAGAGCAGAATTAATTTCCCTCGCGAGTAGTCTCCAGAGAAAGTTTAATTGCAAAAATATTGTTACAATAATATTTTTATTGGATCCCTGCTGCCACTTTCAATTTTAACTTATGATGAAATTTAACTAAAATCTTTTAAAATATCACTTGAAAAATTCTGGCTTAAAATTTTGCACTTTTAATTTGGTTCACACAAGGTTGAATACAATTTTTTTTTTAAAGAAATGCGAGGAGGGTTGGTGAAGATAAGTTCAAAAGGGAAAGTGGTTCACCTACTTTTGGAAAGGGGATAGACTAATTGTCGAGGGTGGTTCCGAGGACTCCTATTTCGCGAACTACGAATCAACGTGCACACCGAACGGAGTTGAAGACCCGACTGCCAGAAGCGGTCACAAACTCTGGATGATAAGGGCGCAGGCGCATTCTGGATTCTGGACGATCTTCTCTGCGCCTCTCTTTTGCTGTTGCTCCGATTCCATCCGATACTGGCATCGTGTTCTGGTCCCGTTCCCGGACCTGGTGTCAACATCCCTTCGCGTAAGGATGCCTACCGTCGACATCGCGGTGTAAGAGGGCCACCCCGCCCCCCTACTACGTTTCGCCAACCCAAACGAGGGGCTATTCACTTCGAAGTCCGCTGAAGTCAATGTAACGTTATTTTAGCAATGTCGTGCGACTTCAACCGTACTTTCGTGACTTCGTTTGACTCTAGTTCTTGAATTCGTTAGTTGTTAACTTCGATGAATTCAAGCGATGACTGTCGAATTCGTTCTGACTTCGCCCTTACTTCATGACTCGGTTTGACTCGGTGCGTACTGTACATTGCAGCATCTTGACGCCCCTTTCAACTATTTGTATGCCGCTCGATCCCGTTGTTTATCGAGTTAGCACAATAACTTGAGATAATTGGAACAACATCCTATTTGTATTTTGTATTTTCAGGTTTCTTTACATAGCTGTCCCATCAAGTTGCTATAATCTTAGCGAAACATCAAATATTTAGTAATAAACAAAGAACGGAAATATTTATTTACAACAAAAAAGGAGACCAACAAAATTTAAAACAATGATTAAGAAAAAAAGAGTCTTGTTCAACACGTATTCAGGTATGCAGAAACAAAATGTACATCATTGAAACTCAACGGTCTGAATATTCATGCGTTTTGGTGTAAGTAATGGCATTTTATGGATTTAAGGCTATTTTATACCTATTTGGCAAAAAGATGTTTTTAAATCTATATTGTGATATTTCAGTGATTTACTTTTGTTAGATATATCTAAATATGTGTTTGAAAAGACCCTTTCATAAAATTGTCTCGGTTCTATAGTTGATTATCTAAAAAATGACAAGATAGGTTAAAAATGGCTACAAATTCATGATTATTCAATTCTTACACAAAATGGCATATAGATTGAACCCGTTGATATTCAATACTGTAAGCTGTTTAACTTGAAAAAATTATGATTTCATACAATCTGACAAGTTTTCTCAACAAATTAACTATAATGTCGCTTATATTGACTTGCTGAAAATCTAGGCTTGTTTTTGATCTAATCTTTTTTAGTCTAGTTGCAAGTATTTTGTCCAACTTTTGCACCAAATTTTTTTCTATCGTTTTTCCATCAAGTTTATCTTGTCTCATTCGTCTACAAAACTTTTGTTCACGATATGTATTACATGGCTATGTATGTACTTCTATGTATCAAATAATTTAATTACGAGCTTAAATATTTTTGATGATTAATTGAATTATACATTAATTTTGTATTAAAATTATTTATAATGAATCACTAATACTAATTCAATCATAATAATATTATCAATAATAATAATAATAATAATAATAATATAGTATAATTATATATTGATTATTTATTAATTAATATATAATTTTAATTATTATCATCATTTTTTGTCATCAAATCAATTCTTTACTTGAATTATTTAATTTAATAAATTGCATAGAAAATTCATGCTTGTTTATAACTAGCGTTATAAAAAACTCTTTATTAAAGTTTATAATATATAAAGCAAGTAAGCGATGATTAAACTTGTTAACATAGACTTTCTCTTGAAAACAATTATTATTTCACATGCTGATCAGCTGCGATCCTATGTTTTAATAACGATGTATATCAATTAATATCGATTGCTAAATATATATCTGATCGATGTATAATCATGTTCAAAATTACCGCACGCGGACGTGTCAGTTTCGTCTGACTTCGTCAGATTTGCCTCTGGCTTCGTCAGATTTGCCTCTGGCTTCGTGCTGACCCGTCATTGACTTCGCGCGACGCTACTTTCATATTTGTTGACTCACTACATTGTATGACGACTCTTATCTTATCTTTACGACTTCAAACATAGTTTTACTGACTTACTCATAACTACAACGTCTTCAACGTTACGAGTTCATGATTTTCATAGCATTACGTGATTTCGTTAAGACTTCTCGAAAAATGCTAACGTTCGAAACGTTTGACTTCCGAGTGAATAGCCCCTCGAACCCAACCCCTTTCTTGGTAGTCGAAAGTCAAGCGGCGGATAGACTAGAAGTTCGCTCTTGAAACTTTTCTGTCTCCGATCGACTGGCACTCCCGTATGGAAATGAAATGTCCGACGAGGGAGCGATGTGTCTGCCACAAGAACCGCAAAAAAACACACGACAACTATATGCTTCGCTTTGGTACTCATACCCTTTTTCTTTTCAATATATTGTATGATATTCTTTCCTTAGTGACCTGTTTTGTTTTTTACTGAAAGGCAGTTGTTTCGGTTCGGGTTTATAAATAGTTTCGGTGAATGTTAGGAAAAGAAATATAGGGTTTGATTTTTGTGTCAAAAAGGAGAAAAGGGGCTTACATTTATTATGAATCGTCTATTTCAGATGAGAACGGTTGCCGAACAGAGATTTCGTATCATAAAGATGGAAAGAAGATTTTGTAGTTGAACCTACTAATACCTTTTTCATATCTTATTCCTTATCTTTTTCTATGCATACCGTTCCTATTTCTTCTTTCCACCTTTCTATGTGTGTATAAGACCCTCCCCAAACTCCTATTTTTCCAAGGTTTTTTAAAATATTTTTTCCATGAATCACTCATACTTTTAAAATCTCTCCCTTCAACCACATCTTCCCCTATATCCTGAGAATACCACTCTGACTGCCTCTTTTCACATTCTGTTACCTCATCACCCCTCTCCCTATTCGTCTTATTAACCAAACTCCATGTAATTCAAAACTGCCTATTCTAACTTCAAGCTATTCTCTTATATCCCCTCATTTTCTCATGTCTCACAATTCACAACTAATCCCTTTTAATACTAGCAACTTCTTGACGCTAGTCCTCCCTTCGAACTTTCTGGCGTGAACTTTTTTCATACCTTCTTTCGCGATGCATTCTCACTCTTACGCTCACCGGCTCCCGCATCATTTCGAATTCACC
>JAWWLR010000155.1:45640801-45650939 GCA_035041075.1 Acraspis erinacei | reverse complement strand
GTGTTGTGTGTATGTGCGCGTCAGTATTGGTCCGAATGTCTGCCCGTAAGTGTGTTAGTCCTGTTTACCTCTTTTTTCCTCCATCCGATTCTTTCTAACGATGAGTCATAATTTTTCGTAAAGTGGATTTCAAATGCTCACACTGCTTCTACGAAAGTTTGAAAAGATTATTTCAGTTTTTGGGATTGTTTATATTAATGTCGTCTTCAAGCCTCTCGGTTACTTTGATATAATGAATACTAAATATTCACACCTTTTATGTCTATTAGTAAAACACTTTTTTCACTTATTGTAACAAAAATATCAAACTCGCCGGTTGAAAACACTATATCAGTTTTTGAAACAAAGTCAATTTTTTCCGTGTTTTGATATTGTAGAATACTAAAGATTCCTATATTTTTATCATTAATTGAAAAAGAAAGTCTTTCCGTGTAAAAGTCTGGTAACATCCCAAAAAATTTGAACATTGTAATTTCTTCCCTTGTCGACATTTCTATAGACTAAATGTTACTCTGAGTCCTGAAACCCTCAAGAACACCTTTTCTTGGAATTTCAGATATGAACTACATTTTGATTGCCTTGCGGTTTCATACATTATCCGCTCTTTCCTTTTCCATCTATTATACGATAGAGAGTCTAGATTAAGACGCTGAGTACTATGAGCATATACAACAACTCTGTATCGATTGAAGCACTCCGAACACAATGAGGTAGGAAGAGAGAGAATATGCACGAGTAATTTCACCCAATTTCGGCACACAAACTGAATTCCGTAAACGAGGAAAACGAGAAGGGAGGAATACCGGAAAACGGAAGAAGAAAATTTCTTACAATCCATTGCTGGGAGGCTAATGGTTTCAAGGCGTTCGGTAATCAGACACACTGTGGTGAGATAACACCTGCTAAACATCGAATTCTCCGTCACCTAGTCCCATTCCCCTCATGAACTTTCATCTCCTACCCATTCCACCTTTGTTCACTCTTCACCCTTTTCACCCTTCCCTCATTCCAAGAGAAGTTAGGTACTACACCATTAGGTGTGGAAGAGGAGAGTCTCCGGAAGAAATAAAGCCAGAATGGAACGAGACAGAGTCATGCTTTCGTACCAGTTGTTTTACGATCATGTATCTCGCGCCTATTTGCCAGACCAACACCATCCTCTTTATCTTGACCACCCCTTCCACGGAAAAGAAAAGAATTGAGGGGACAGTTGTATCCTGGAGATAAGAAAATACGCTGAAATGCAAAAAAGAAACGAGCAATATCTTTTGTGCTTGAAATAACTCTCCGCGACAACAATTTACTAAAAAAGTACTAAAATCTCAATTTGGGAGACATGTCAAGTTTAAACTGAGGAGCTTGCTTTCTTCGGTCTGCAGAGAGTTTTCTTTTGTTACTTTTGTACTTCAATTTTCTTGTATGGGTTTGCTTGTAAAGGACTCTTGATAACAGGTACACTAAAAAACAAGGAAACGACTTTTCAGACCTGTTTTTATAATTTTATTATTTGATATTTGACATAATTTTATAATTTACATTATAATTAATATTCAGGGATCACGGCTTTAAATGAGATTAAAGATTGGGAAAGAGGATGATAATCATTTACATTATACATTAGATTAGATTTGTCATTTTGATCTTACTATAATTAATAGGTAATTTAAGTTTTAAATTGAAACAAAAATGTACAGTAATTTAACAGTCTGAAAAAGTTTGTCTAGGTCATTGAGAGTAAAAAATTCGATCTATCGAATCTGATAGTTTCTTCATTTGAAGTAATCAAAATGAAACTGCAATTAAATCACATAAAGTGGGAATCTTTTGAATTTTAAACGTTTAAAATACCAGCTGAAATATTTTTAATTCCGATTTTTTCATGTACATTCTCAATAATTTATTCGCTTATAATTAAACCTTTCAATATTTTTCAATCAAAGAATTTTAAGTTAAAAACATTGTATGATTACTTTTTTAAAACAATTATTAGTTTAGAAGATAAATTATTTTAATTCTTTGCATTTTTACATCAATAATCCTTCAATTGCTGAGCTCTCAACACTTTCAATTAAAAACTAAAAACTTAAAAAATTCTAACATTCAAAGTTTAAATTTAGAACTCTGAAATTCTATGAAACAAAATATGTGTACTTTTTTAATAAAATTTTTTTACATATAATGGGTTAAAAATGGAATATTTTAGACTAAAAAAATATTTGAATATGATCTGAAATTGAATAACTCAAAAAGTGAGCACATTTTGAACATTTTTGAGGCCACTTTTTTCAAGATTCAAAAATTCTCTGTACATTTATTTATAGTACTCAAAAATCCTTTGTAGGGACAAAGTACCGGTAAAGTCTTTCTTAATTCTTTTTAGATTTTTATAAGTCCTAAATAATTTTCTGGACAATAGTATTAGATAAGTTTCATCTTCCTGCTATCGAAATTTTTACAAAAAAGCTCTTAAAAATTGTTTCAGTTTTAGCAGGATTTTTTTAGGGCAAAACTACTGAAGAAGCCTCACTGTTTTTGGTAGAATTTTGCTTGGACAAATATCCTGCTCATGAAAAAAAATTAAGTGGGATTTTTCCGGCACTTTTGCCATAAAAGACATTTTCGGAACTAATGTTCTATAAAAATCTTGTTGAAAATTGACGTATTTCGAACTTATCAGAGCGGAAATCCCATGAGTATTTGTAAAAATATTGAGTGAACATTATTCAGGACTTACAAAATTAATAAAAACACTAAACAGGACTTCGCTAGCACTTTTTTTCTTAAAGAGTCCTGCTAAAAAAAAATTATGTGGACAAAGATAAAAATAAAATTGATTTGATCTATTGTTATACTGGTTGGTTAATGTATATATTGTATATATTGTCACATACATGATTATATGTATTTGTTTTTCAAAATAATAGCTAATATTAAGTTTAGTATCCATATCTCTGATTGTTTATATCCATTAAGATGGCTTTATTTTACCCAAATGTTTAGTTGAATTATCTCAAATCATTTTCGAAGTTAACACACTTGAAAACAAACAATTCAACAGTGTGTTTTTTGTTTTCATCACTTTAGTTAATAAAGTTCTAAACTATGTTCTGCCTATATTTTTATTTCTGATTTTTCACGGAAAGACGATAAACCCTTTTAAAGGAGGATTAAGGATGCACCTATATGAATCACGGTCAAATAAATTCAGATTTGAAAAAACTTCCACACTCATAAAAACTGAAATAGTTTTGTTTTACGCGTGCAGTAAACGGATTTACGTGCACGAGAGAAACTGCGATTACTCGTTACTTTTGATAAAAACTAGATTTTCGCTACTTTTATAGACAGATCGTTTAGAAATTCTGTCTTCTACAATATTAGTTTTAATATTCGGATACAAATTGTTTACATCCTTTTATTTTTTAAATATATTTAATTATTTGAGTTTTACGCTGAGCTCCCTGATTCGCAATAGAATTCATTTAGGTCAAGTTTCTTTCTGCAAAAGTATTTAAAACATGTTATTATTTCAAGAACTTTTTGCAAATATAAGTTTCATATCACGTTATTGGCAAAAAATTGGTGCATAGAATAAAAATTCATATAATTTGCAAGGAAAAAATTCCAGAGGTTATTTACCTTCTCCCAACAGGTGGTATTATAATAACAGGTTATATCCTAGAGTTTTTTCTTACCCGAGCATATAAATTAATTTCTATTTTATGCAAGGATTTTGTGAAAAATCGAAAATTCTTCAGTATTTAAAAGTATTAGTTTTTACAACACATTAGAAATTCTAAGAAATGCTAAATTTTAAGCAAATTAAATTATATAAAGAAATTTTTACTGATATTTCTACACATAAAAAGGAGCCGTAAAAGAATTACGTAAGGATTATTTTACTTATTTTTGAACCGCCCACCCCGGCTCCTTGAAAGAATATTTTCGCATTACGAATTTAGAAGAGTAAGCATCTATACAATCCCTTTAAATGGCGTCAAAGTTTTAGATATAAATAGTTCCATTATAACAGATTTAACAATTCGAAATTCCAATTTTTTCCTGTTTAAACAGTGCCAAATAGTACAGTGATCAAATTTCAATAATTGGACATTTTACGATCCTACTTCAAACAAAAAAGTTTTTATTTCAAATATTAAAATGTAGACAAGTAATTGCTAATTTAAGGAAATTTTCGATAAAAAATATTCAGTATTGGAAAATGATAAGCTGAAGTTTTTAAACAAAATGTACAGTTTTAAATAGAGGCATCCAAATGTGAATAAATTTAAATTTTGAATAAGGACAGTTAGTAAAAAATAACAAATTTGTATCAGAAATATTCATAAGAATTTCCATATTTTATTTCAAAGCATTCAAAATTTTAAAAATTCAAACTTGTGCTGGTAAACATGATTAATTCTAAAAGTTGTATACATTAAAATTCAAAAATAAAAAATAAAATAAAAATAAAAATAAAACGGTATTAGAAGCGTCCATAAAGAAACAATTTGAAATTATATATCGTCAAACTTTTAATTTTGAATATCAAAGTTTAAAAAAATGGAAGAATTTGAAACATAAGCAAATCCAAGATTTAAAACATTGAACACTGTTACGATAAATGATTTCAAGTAAGATGCATTTATTGTAGGAGAAAATGATAAAGTGAGAACCCAATTTCTATAGAGCTATAAACAATTTTGCTTCCTGATAGAGGAAGCGTCATATCGATTAAAATTTTTGAACTTTATTTCTTGATATATGTATTATTGATTAAATGTAGAGCCGCATGTGTAAAAATTCTTCGACTAGGTTTTGACTTGAATTAGCCCCAATCAAGAAATGTTGAAGTCGAAAATATCAACTTCAGCATGTCTCAGGTTGAGGCGGAGCCAGATTTCAATTTATGTCTTGGAGACAAGTTTCTATGCCTTGAAGACATATATTTAGGTCTTGAGTCGAATTTTTATGACTCTAAAATGAGCGTTTTACAACTTCGACTGTATACCTGCCATAAAAAAGGGTCATTCTGACTGCCACAAAAGCCGAGGGGCAGTTCACTGAGATTTCAGGTGACTCCCGGACTTACGGCAGACACTTGGCGGTCAGTAGGAATCTCTGAATTCTATTGCAGAGTTCCTTGATTAGTCCCAGTTAGTCCCAGTCAGTCTCACAATAAGTCTCAATGCGTCACGAGAACTCTCGTTCCAGCCGGCCGGTTCGGCGAAATCCTTGTCGGGAAAATTCGTAACACTGATGGAAAGACTCGAAAGATCTTTGGATCATGCGCAATATATACTTTTCGAAGGAGCCTTGTGGGAAGTCACAAGCAATCTGCAGTTAGTCCGAGAGAGGTCTCTACCAAGTCTTCGTTATTCCGGGGGCAGTCATTGTTCGTCTGATTTACTCATTTCGAAAAAGGTTCGACCATCTCTGCCAAGACAAGGCTTGTCTTGAGACAAGTAAACGTCGTTTTAGTTAAGAAAAAATATTTATAGCTAAATCCATACAAAAATTGTCATCTTTAATCATTTATAAAGTTTTTAATACTTTTAGATATACAACTAAGGAACACAGCAAAATAAATTTTACCAAATTTCATTTCGACAAGATAAAATTGATCAATGTATTTAGAAAGACTCTATGGCCAAATAAAGTTATGATATGTGCAGACTAAAAAAATTGGGTAACCTTTATCAGAAATAAGAGGAAGAAGAGGAGTTAAGGAAGAGCGGTGAAGGTAATTTATCGGAAAAGAAAAATGGAGCAGAAAATGTGGATATGGGCGGAGGAGAAGGAGGTTTTCAAGGAAGTGCAGGCGAATTTTTTTCGTGCGAAGTATGGGGGTGGGAGTGTAGTAGGGCGGAGGAGAGTTAAAGATGCTGTACTGGAACGTAGCAGACGTAAAGAAGAAAGATGAGGATTTCTGGAGGTATATTTAGGAATTTGATGTTGTGGGATTGTGGAGGCTCCAGGAGATGGTCAGAGTAAAGAGGAAAGGAAGGGCGAGTGGGGTTAGGGATGAATTAGAGGAAGAAGTTCATGCAGAGTGAGAGAGACTGGGCGTGCAAATGAGGGCAGTACAGATAGGAGGAGTAACATATACGTTTGTGACTATGTACAATAAGGATGGGATGGAAAAGGTTAAAGAAAGGGTGCAGGCTTACTAGGAGAGAGATAGATGAGGGTATTGTGGTACTGGGAGGGTGGCTTTATTGCGAAACTTGGAGGAGGCTGTACCGGGAAGGAGAGAGCTTCGAAAGGAAATCGAAGGACAAGTTAGTAAATACAGAGGGGGAGATTCTAAAAGACTGGGCGGAGGACAGAGGATGGGCTGTAGCGAATATGTGATCGTGAATATGCAAGGGAGTCGGTGTGCGAGATCTGTGAGGATCTGAAAGAAAACGTGAAAGGGTGAGTGCAAAAGAAGGTATTTAGAAAGAAGAAGAAAGGAATGGTAAAGCCGTGGTGGGATAGGGAATGTAAAATGATGAAGAGACCGGTGAAAAGGAAGTACAGGAATTGAAAGGAAGGAACTGCGAAAAGGCAGGAGGACGTAGAAATGAGGAAGGAGTTTAGGGTAATGTGTAAGAAGAAAAAGCAGGAAAAGGTAAAAGAGCTGGAAGAGGAGTTGAGAAATGTTGAGACAGAAGGGGATGCGAGGAAGATAATTAATATGCTTAGGAAACGTAGGGTGGGGAGAAGGGCGAAGATAGGGAGTTACAAATGTACGAAATCTTTTAAAGATTCATTGCAAGGATCAGACACACGGAAAAGTGATGAGGGAATTAGAAGAACGAAGGAGATAGATGGAGAGGAGCTGAATGACGAGGAGATACGGAAGCAGATGTGGAAGTTGAAAAGGTCGAAGGCACCAGGACTGGACGGTGTAGAGAACGAAGCATGGCTGCACTAGATGGAAGGGAGAGGCTGAAGGGGGTAGTGAAAAATGGACGGGTTAATCGTACCACTGTATAAAAAATGGGATAGGGAGAGGCAGGAAAATTATACAGGAATTACGTTAATGAATATACGGCGTACAAAATGTACGCGATGGTGTTGGCAGATAGGCTGCGGAAAGATGTTTATGGGAAAGGCATTCTGCGGGAGACGCAGGCGGGCTTTAGGGAGGGAATGAGTACTATTAACAATATTGACGTCTTGCAGCACGTGGTGAGTAGACAACTAGCCAAAAAGGGTTCTAATGTGTACACGTTTTTTGTAGATTTAAAAGACGCGTGCCTTTTGGTTGATAGGGGGAAGTTGTGGGAGGCAATGGAATAGAGGGGAGTGGAGAGAGGCCTGATCGAGAGGGTAAGGGAGTGTATGGGCAGACGAAAGATAGGATGAGAGGAGGGGAGGGAATCTCTGCGGGATTGTGGATGCATAGGGGGTTGACGCAAGGGCTCCCGCTTAGCCCAACGCATTTTGCAATTTTAATCGCAGATATGGAAAGTGAGCTAGTGGCCTGAGTGTTAGAGGAGTTGGTGTAAGAGGAGTTAGGGTAGGAGGAGTAAGGATATGATCCATCGCATATGCAGATGATATAGAGCTGCTAGACAAGAGTGAAGAGCCTTCAAGATGGGAGTGCATATGAGAAAATTTTATCAAATGACAATTTTTCACTGAAAAAGAATTTAAAATTCCTATCATTTCAATAATATATTTAACCGTAGATCCTGTTCTGGATAATATTCTTTTTAACTCAATTTGTTATGTGACCTAAGTCAATAAGTATATCGTAAACACACAAAAACTCTGGAATTAATTTTCTGGTGGTTCTTTTTTTATGGACTTAAAATGAGATATTTTGTTCTCAAAATGAGGATCATGGAGTACTAGTAAGGAGATCAAACGACAATGCGCGCGCAAATGAAAAATGACTTGAATATTCGGGTACAGCTTGGGGGATTGCAATGCACTAAGCGATAAAAAACATTACGGAGAATACAGTTAGTAAAAAATATAATTTCAGATATTTAGGCACAGATATTCCACTCTAACCGAGGCGAAACTTTACAATTCAACGTACGTCGTCCCCCGAACTATGTCCGGAAAAATGGCGACCAAATTTCTGACACCCTGTTTGGTCTCCTTACTATTACTCCATGACACGAAGGAATAGTAAGAAGTGGTATCACCCTATGTATTCAGGATGGATAGGTGGAACCACGAAGCTCCAATAATTCGTTAAAGTTCGCCATGAATGGATACCCAGAACACGTTGTGCGCACATACGCAGTACTGTTTGCCCTGTCATGCATTCTACCCACTCCCCTAAGTTATATTTTCACATCTCGATGCATATGTACGTTACCTTCATGTTTGCTTTTTATTTTGTTGATTGTGTGTCACGTTACTAAATAAAAACGAGAAGGAAAATAGCATAAAAAATACGAAAAGTATCTAGAGGGTGTAACTACTACAATGAAATTATTATAATCATTTGTGTATTAGGTGAGTAAGGGATAAAGGTAATTTCAGTAAACAAAATGTTATATGTTATTATGTTCAAAATGTTTATATTTTATGAGCATTACATAATTTCATGTAATTATTATTTTATAATAATGAAAGTGTAAAAAGTAATATATATGTTTTAACCACTCCTTATATTGCTGTTGAGCTATTTATTTGACTTATTTAGAAATTATTTGAGATATAACATAAAAAACTTATATCTCATATAAATTAGAATAACAAAGAACATCGATTTCACTGAAAAAATCGATGTTACAATGATAAAATATTATGTTAGAACTTTTTTTATAGATTGTTATGGTATCACTTGCTTAATTTTGTTACTTAAAATCTTAATTTAATAATATACAAAATAGTTCAAAATCATTATTACTGTTAAGTATTAACTTTGCGAATGCTAACAAAATATTAAATAGAATTTACATTTCAACTTCCACGGGAATATTATTTTCCATTAGCAAGTATTGATTTGTTTATAAATTAAATATGTGAGAATATATAAAATTAACCAAGACTAGCCAATAGTGGCCGAGTACATTAAAAACAATAAAATAGTGTGTTTCGTAGAATGTATCCAAGTGGAACATTTATAAATATTTACTGGCTTCAAAATTGATACTCTATCAGGATTCTCAATGTAGAAAAATAATATCTGATGTACTCAAATTTAATTTCGCTACGGTTATGTATTTTACAGTGAGCAAATGTAAAAATTATTCGTTTTAAGATAAGTAAATATAATCAGTTCCAGTATTTCAATTAAGCGACATGCGTGCGAAAGTTAAACTAAGTATGTTAGTAGCACCTCTCCCTGGGGATCGCAAGACCTTGTAGATGGTTAGAGGGCTTACGGGTCTCACCGGACTGTAGTCAGTAATAGGTGAACCAGAGGGGCTGCATCGCGAGGTGCAACTATTCTGGGGATCTGACGGACTCCAGTCTGTGGGATCGAAACTAAGCAGCGGTCCTTCCAGGGGGTACTGGAAAATCCCCCTGGAATATCGAGAGAGCGAGTTCTCATGCTCCCGAAGCCAAGATGTGATCGCCGTGTCGAGGGCTGCATGGCACCAGGGTCAACAAATATTTGAACACCCCGGCCTGCCCCCCTCAGTAGAGACAGACAGGTGGGGGTCAAGAAGGAGGTGTCATAACGGGGACTTTGGGACATCAGGACAAATAAAAAACAATTAGGGCTCCGTTCCGGGGCCCTCCTCCAACCCACCGCAGAAAGTGGAAGGCTCCGTAGGGGGCAATTCACTGGAGGCGGTGCGAAACAATCAGGCTGGCGACAATCCTGTCGCCAGAAGCGTTCGGGGGTACCCCCGCTTTGCCTTTCAATGGCTGTGACGGGAATCTCCATGATGCAGATAAATTTTCACCACAGCAAAGGCGCTTCGGCGGTTCTCGCGAGACGCATGTCAGTGATGCAGACAGGGTTGGCCCTAATTCAAGAACCCTGGTTATACAGGGAAAGGATTAGCGGCTTGTCAGGGTGTGGCTCCATTTATAAGGGACCGCTCGAAAAGACGCCAAGGGCATGCATAGCTGTCAAGGGTATGGATGCGATTTTGATGCCTAAGCTCTGCTCCAGGGATCTCACTGTTATAAAGGTGAGGCTCAGGGGCGGAAGCGGAGAAAGATTAGAAGTGGTAAT
>JAWWLR010000155.1:45539994-45551723 GCA_035041075.1 Acraspis erinacei | reverse complement strand
TTCACTTGTTTTGCAGTGTAAAAACTGTGAAATTGAATAAAATATGACACTATATCCACTATTATCACCGACGCCACCGAGCTTACATTTTCACTCAAATCTATATCTCTAAGAGCATACGGAACAAAGTTTTTGATTATTTCCAATTTTTGAATATATATCGGGTCTTTACATCTCCTGACAATTTTTCCAAATATTCACTTTGCATTTCGAAAAAACAAAAACAATTGTGAAAAACTACGGCAATCCATGCAAACTGTATTGGCATAGGGAGGTGTTTTTACCCGCGAAGTCCGCTCGGAGCGCGTGACGTCACAAGTGAGAATGCTCTATCTTGGGAACCTTTAGAACTGCGCTTGCGTCGCGCGGACAAACTGATTGATTACTATTAACGGGCGTATTTTAAATGATATAAATATTAAAATTTAATATTTATGATAAAAAATGATTGAAAAACGCATCCAAAGTAATTTCTTAATACTAAAATAGCATTTTGAAGTAACAGATGAAAACAATTTTTTATCTTTTTTACTTTAAAATTCATGTATTTGATTAAAAATTCTTTTTTTTTAATCGGCAGCTGGATGCGACACCTTTCAAGGATCTGATGTTATAAATAATGTTATGAATACTTTAAATAAGAATTTTTTATGAATGTATACCTTTTCTCTGTTCTATTTTATTCAATAGGAAACTTTTTAACTTTCTTAAGTAAGAGAAGTTATGAAATTCTTTGAAATAAATTACTTTAAATTCAAACCCACTTTTTTGAATTTCAGGTCTTCTTTAAATTATTAAAAAATTGTATGTTATAACATTTATCAGGACAATAATTATTTATTCTTAATTTATTTTTGGTAATTTTAAATCACATTTTCGGAAATAAACCAAAATTTAATTTTGAATCTCCACAGAGACGAGATCAATCTTTGGGACAACAAAAATTATGTCTTTCTCTGAAATCCAAAATTCATAACCTATTTTTCATCAAAATCGAATTTTTTGTATGTGTCACTCCAAAATCTTATCTTAGGATTAGGAAAATTCTATATCGGAATTTCTCAATCATTATTTATTATAAATATTAATGGGGATAAATTGTTCGTATTTTTGTGCACTATAAATAGCTGTCGATAGAATTTTCAAAAATGGCAAAAAGTGGTCTCAAAAATTTTGAGAAAGCTCTAACTTTTTGAATTTTTATCATAAATGGCTGGTTAACAACCTCGACCATTCGTTCTGGTCTCTCAAACTGTGTGCGAAAGCACAAGCCAATCCGAACAGTATTTTAAAATTTATCCGATAAACAGACGAAAACAACAACGACGAAAACGACGGATAGACACGGACGTAAAAACGTGTTTTTCTGACTCAGGAGATCTCAGAACGTCGACATTTGATTAATTCCATGAAAATAATTTTTCGCTTAAAACTAATTCCTTCTTATTATGGTTGAGAATGTATAAGGTATGTGGGAATCTCGCATGGAAATCGTCATCATGGTCGGTATTAAGATGCGCATAATACAATACAGCTGTATAAGTTTCCGGCGTTTGAAGCCCAAGACAAGTCCTTCAGTTTAAAAAGTAAGACGTCTGGGCATTTTTGAAGGGAAAGCGTGGAAAAATCGCTTTCAAGAAAAACGCATCTAATGTTGGCTATTGCCATAAGCGCACGGACTATACTTTTTTCGAGCATGAAATATGCTCCGCGATTTCTTTCAAAATATAAAGATATTACCAATAGATGTAATATAAGTCCTTATATCGCCACCATCTAAAAACCGAAGATAATAATTTGGATTTTCACATAAAAAATGCGAATATCTTCTAAGAACTCTTCATGCGCAAGCTCAAACATCATGCTTTACGAGAGTTTCACAAGCGAAAACTATTAAACTAAAAGTAAATCATTTGGTTGCCCCTGCTCATTCTAGAAAACTGGCAGAGCTGTAAAAAGGGAGACACTATGGTGTAGCCGCAATTTTAAAATAAATTTCTTGTTAGGCCTCTGTACAGAAAAATGTGTTTCTAAAATTTATTCTTTCCACAATTCATATTTTTTGTTTATTTTTTATTTATTTCAGGAGAAATATGTTAAGATTAAGCCCTGTACATGCAACCCGGGATACTTATTAAGACAAAATAATCAAAACGCATGTATTCTGAGCTGCATGTGCCGTATGGAACATTAGACCCCTTTCTTAATATTCTCTATTATATAGAAACTTATATAGTTATATATTGTATCTTTGTATTTATTTTTATGAGGGGATATAGATTGTTCGTTATAAGAATATGGGGCAATCTATATCTACGCATTAAAAAAAATTCAATAAAAAATTGAAGTTCATGTTAATATTTTGTATTGTCTTAAGCTACCAACTAATCCTAGAGTAACCTTGCTCTAAGCAAAATATGAATAAGGTTTAAGGTATTATACGGAAAAATCTATACAAAAAGCTATCCATATGACTGAATGCAACTCCATGCGTGTGGAAGTGTTTAACCTATCGGACTTTTCTGCCCCTTTATAGTTTCAGGGCTCTACTTCATAAACGAAATGAAAAATAATCTTGAAATTTTCACAGAATCTCTGTATTGTGCCCTTATATAGTGTCTCAGTTAAAAAGAATGGTCATAACCGTTTAGGTGTCATGCTAAAACATGTTACATTTTCAATACCTTGGGATATGCTCCACGTGCATAGGGTAATACTTTTGATTTTACTTATTTCAAATTAGAATTGTTCCACGCTCTTTTAATTCCCCGAAATATTAGATAACACTAATAAATCTACAGTATTCATTTGAAAAAAATCTTTATAAAATGATTTTATTCGTGCCTTACCTTTAAAAAATGTGTTTCTTGATCTTTCAACATCATCTCTAAGTCATCTCTGTCGAGACTTCAAATTCTGAGTACCTTAATAGAGTGATCTTCAAGTCCATGTTAGCATTTTCGCGACAAATTTTAAAAAAGCAGAATAAGAAAATGTCGCCGGTCAATAAGAAAATCAAAAAATTTGGAAACTTCTTGACATGTACTGCTTCTATTGCAATACCATAATGATAAAGTAAAAGCAAAAAAAAGTATAAGAAATTTTTACAATTATTACAACTATTTTCTTTTTTTTTCACTGAGAAATTCAAGCGTCTTTAATAATGGACACAACTCTTTTTGTAAAAAAATACTAATTTCTTCTCCGTTTAAATACTCTACTACCAACTTTACACACTCTTGAATTTTCTGTTCATATTTAAAGTCTCAGTAATTATGCAAGCATTATTGTTATCGGCTTACACTTCTAAGCAGTTTGACGACGCGATGTGAACGTTCACTATGATACTACGATGTTTATCAGCTTATTCTACAATTTATTGACCGAGGTGCAGAGTACCACGCAGAATAACACAGAAACGCTCTTCATCTTCGCCTTTATCTCGGGTCTGCTTTTAAGACAAACAATCAAGCTAAAAATCTGTATGCAGAAATATAAATATTTTCGGTTAAAGGACCAAGTGGGCTGCCTTTTTATGCATATGGATGAAAGTTGCACCCATGAGATTTCTCAGGAGTTTATGATGCTTCTGAGAGGCAGATAGAACGACTAAATCTCTGTTGAATCACTAAAAAACGATCAATCGATCCTTGTGAGGCACCATCTCGTTATTGCATCCTCATCTTGAATGGAAAATACTGGATGTGAAATGGAAAAAAAATTATCACATACGAGGAATACGTGCAGAAAATTAGCAATTAAAAAAAAAAGTTTTATAAATTTCTATCTAGGTCAATTTAATGTACCTTGTATTTTATAAATCGTTGTGCGAAAAAGTGATATAAAAATACTGCGGAAAATACGATTTTACCTTTAGGTGCAATTTGTTCAGCTTAAAATGACTAAAAAGCTCTACCGGGTACCAAACTCTAAAAATTAATAGTTTGAAACTGTTTTTGAATTTAAAAAAACGAAATTGTGTACAATAGCGGTACGTAATTAAATAAAGTTCGAATTATTACATCGAAGTAATACCCTAACTTAGTGTTCTATGATATATGTCTCTAATAATTCATGTTAAACCTCTCATATTTTTATTTGAGTAAAAGATTTTCTTAGAAGGGCTAACCCAAAAAATTATATGTTTTGAGTTGAATCTGAAGAAATTCTGAAGAGAAATCACGAGAATTAAGACAAAAAATAATGTGTAATTGTTTTTTCTATAAGCAATGACTTGGTTATATGAATTCTTCCTGACTTTTTCTTATTCTCTGAAAAATGTTGAGTGTAGCCTTGACAGTCAAATCAGAATTTCAAAATTTTTAGTGTGTACATGAAAAAGCTTCAAAACCACTTCAATTGTTTTACACTCTAATTGGCAGTAGATCAAGATCAAGAATTTTCTTCTCATTTTATTAAGAATCATTCAAAAATTCTTACCTGATTTGTTAATAAGATAATCGTACAATGCACATTTCAAAAAATTTGGTTAACTTACGAAAAATTAAGGAAAATTTGAAGAAAGACTTTCATGCGAAATAAATATAATTTCTCAATTTGTGTGTGTTAATTTGTGTTTGGGGACATATCACCAATATATCACCAATATATTTTGCAATGCACGAAAATTATCAGCAAAGGTTTCTAGCAGTCATTTGCTTCGCAATTGTGTTACTTTTAATGAGTCTCTTATCAAACCTCCTGTTACATATGCTTTGACTTGTCTATATAAAATAAATTCTGGCATAAACATGGCATACAATAAAGTTTTTAAATCTAGATGAAATACTATAGAAATTTAATTCTACTATGAGCTATGTAAATATGATGGCTTCAGGTTGACATTCGATGGAAGGCAGATAAGATTGTTTGATTATGTTCAAATTTTAAACTTTGTTGTTCGGTACTCTCAGCAGCTAAGCAAGCCGCACACTGTTAACGTTCTAGAGGAAGCAGCTTTCCACGTGAACTTTTAAGAACCTTTGTAATCCGTAACCCTTTGAAGCTTTTTTAGATAGACTTCGAAAACTCAAGCACTTCGCAAATCTCACAGTAATGTCTACATTCCCACAATATATGCTTTCAAAAATTTGCCGAATCAAAATCTTATTTACAGAAATTTGCATTTAGGTCTGATTATTAGTCCAGTATTTTTAAAGATTACAAAAGTCCCTCATAAATAATTTGTTTGTCTAATTCCTTCATTTGATCATTTAAAGAAGTCCTTGCGTTTTCGGTGCATGATAAGAATCGGAACCATTTTCAAAAATATATGTTTTTTGCGAATTATCAACTTGTACTAATATTAACAAATTTCTGTAAACTTCTACTATTGTGTGGCCAAAACTTGATACTTTGAAAAATTTTGAACAAAAGATTGAGTGAAAAGGTATTAAGTGATTTAAAAATTTTGTATAGCACTGGTTTGTCATTTCAAATTTTCCGCAATATTCCGCAAAAAGTTGCAGAAAAATCAGGGTTTTCGAACCACCGTAGAATTGAAGCCGACTTGATTCTCTGTAAATTGAAAAAATAATATTCTGGCCCTTAAAAGTCGAAACTTGCGACATTCGAAACTAACTCTTTACCTGATTTTTCTGACATTTTTATCTCGAAATGCATTGGGGTGAGAGGTTCGTGAAAAACTTAAATTATATAAATTTTTTTAATTTACAGGATATCGACTTATATTTCATTAATCGGCGAAGAATTTTCAAGTAAGGTGCACAGAAATATGAAGATTTTTAGAAAAATTGAAAAATAGCATTTTTCTGCGAAAAATCGAAAAGTAGCAAGTCATATAGACCTATCATCATAAGACCTATCATCGCTAGAACACTTTATTTTCTTTAGTCTTAAAGTCGTTTCTTTAAAATGACTCCGCACAAAATACATGAGAAAGTATCTTTTGCTGGATGTTACCGACACTCATTTATTTTGTATTTTATTAAATTTGAAAAAATGTGCTCGCAGTGCCCCAGCAGGGTCATTTTGTTTTTCCTGCAGGATTTCTGAATCACAGTCATTTGCTTCTTGATTTTTATTCTATTTGTCCAGGAGTACAATTAAAACGTTACGTAAAAAAATTCTGAGAGCATTCTACTGGCCCTTGGGGAAAAGAGATACGAAATTTTATTCAAAAGTTCATATTGCAATGCAAAAATACAGAAAAACAATAACTTTTTTACGGAGAGCAAGTCGAAAAGTTCGTTTGAACGTTGCAGGGAACCGTTTTAGGAGTTGGGTTGGAAACATTTACTGTAAGTATGTGAACTCCTTTTAAAATGTCAGGTTCAGTCGGTTTCGCGTTTTTTTTATCCTGATAAGCAACGCGTGTGGTTTTCGATGATGGAAAAGGTTTGAAGTGTCCATTCTCACTTTTTAAATAAAATATTGTATTTCAAAAAATGAAGTCGCATGCTCAATTGATATCAGATTAGATGCAAAAATTCATTTTCAAAATTCCCTGACCTTTTAATGATTTTTTTGGGCCCCTAAATGTTTAAAGATAAAAATTCTAATCTTGTAACATTTTTAAAATTGAATCTATAATAAATGAAAGAAGAAAATTAATTTAAATTTAGAAATTTTCAACTTATCATTCTCAGGATGCCAAGAGCCTAATTTTCTTGAAAGACATGAATGTGACTTATTTCAATAAAAAAATTAACCAAAATTTGAAATTAATTTCAGTAACATTAGAGTACATATTAGGTGAAAGTAAGGAAAATTGAAAATTTTTATGAAATTCGTTAAAATTCAAGTCAATTTAAAATAATTCATTGAATTTAGTAATTTAGAAATTAATATACTCGTAGAAAATATCAAGGGAATTCAGAAGGATTTTATAAAATTCATACGAGTTCAAAGCGTGTTTGAAAGAATTCAAGATAAATGAAACAGAAAATAGAAAAAATCGATTGAATTTCGTAGTATTGAGTAAATTCAGAATAATTAAAACTTTTTTAGAGAGATTCAATGATTTTCAAACAATTTAAAATAATTCTGGATGAATTAAGAAGAAGTTAGGAATTTGGTTGGTTGTCTTCTCAGTTTTCTTTGTTCTTTTTTATTTTTGTTCAAAGAATAATTTTTTTCTTTTCTTTTTTAAGGGAAAAGAAAGATAAATATTTTTTTCAGATTGCAATAGGAACCTATAATGGTGTTTGTCCAAATTTTATCGTTAGATTCTTGATTTTATTTTCGGGAATTCTGAAATGAACTCGATTTTTTGACGTTAAATAGGATTTTAAATTTGATTTTAATCTCATTTGAATTCCTTAAATTTTAATTTCGGAAAATTTCAAACTGAACTCTAAAGAATCTAAAAGAATATTGGAAAATCTCTTTAAATCTTGGCGAGTTCTATAAAATTTGATATTTTCTGAAATCCTGAAAATTTCATGAAAATACCTCGATATATTCAACAATCCATTAAAATCAAGGCACGCAAACTTTTTCATAGACTTTGAAATACTTTGCAAATTTTTAAAATCATTTAAAAATTCTTTGCAGTCTTTTAAAATGCATTATAATATTTTAAATTCTTTAAAACTGGTTGAAATCCCTACAATGTTTCTAAAGCCATTGCAAATTAAATGATAACTCCTAAAATGCCCAAAAATATTTCAAATCGTTCGTAATCCCATTAAGTTGCTTAGATAACGTAACAATTCTTTAGAATTTTACAAAGTTGCGGAATATTTTTAAATACACTAATATATTACGAAGACATTGCAATATTTTGAAATACCTTGAAACTTGATGATGCTCTTTAAAACTTTCAGGAATTTTTAATACCCGGAAATCGTTAAAATTCTTTGAAATACCTTTAAATCATTAAAACCTTTTAAAAATGTCTTGAAATCTTCCAAAATACTCTAAAGTTTTGAACTCACTAATTCACAAAAAATCAGTAATAGTAACAGACCGAAAGTGAATAATAGTAACACAACGGTTAATTTATTGGAAGCAATGTAACTGCAGTCATTTTTCTCATGTGAAACATTGACTAAGTTTTTTAAAAAATCCACTGATTTCCACAATTTCCTTTTCAAAATCCCTGACCTTCCCTGAAAAACAAAATTCTCGGCCCGTTTTCTCATTCCCAGGTCGTCCCTGATATGCCAATATCCAGATTTAGGATAAAATTATAAATATTAGATAATTGAATTGTAAAAATATGCGGTGAAATTGATAATTTTTGAGATAATGTCGAGTATTGAAATGAAAAATGAAAATGAGTGCGGGAAAATTGACATTTCAATCAATTTAAGCATTAAAAAAATGGAATAGAATGTTTCTCATGAAGAGATGTGTATTCATTATTTTCGTTGGCACATGCATATTCTAGTTTCCTAATGTACCAGAAGCTGATGATAGAAAAGTTTGTCCACGCTACGTTAAATTTCATTATTTGCAAACAGCGATGTATTTTTACACGCATTTAAGAACACCTTTGCTCCAGTAAATGGTAAATCCGAATTATTCCTAACTCTGGTGTAAACCGGCTCTCGTAAAAAGAGATAGTAAATGCATCTGTGATTAAGGGCGCGGGAAGTAAACAAATGGATAAAGGAGAGACTAAAGCGTCCATTGGACGCTGCTCCGGAAGTAGGTCAGCACGAAAAAGGATGTACCGCCTGGTACACCCTGTTGTTTCAAAAGAACTTGAACCATGGTGCTATAAAAAAGTTTTACTTTATAAATAATATTTTAAGATTTGTCAATCACTTTTAGGGTGAATAAGATAAACGTGTTCGCTGCTTTCTTCTAAACTTGAATTAAAAAATTCTATTTTCATACTTCAATAAAGTAATCTTCATTGTAGAAAAGAAAAATTGTACAGCTTAAAACGAATAATTTCCCACAGCAAAAAATTTGAAGTAAAAAGCTTTAAAATTAAACATGAATCTTATATGAAAGAATTTTGAGATGCACGATTTTCATTAGCATATCAAATTGAATAACAACGCACATCATTTCTCAATAAAATGACGAAGAATCTATCATTTAACAGTAAAACCCTAAAAGTGATCAATGCAATTTCCTAGCCATGAACAATAACATATCTTAGCAGTAGTCAATAACATCCCTTAATCCCTTATAAACGGTTAATAAAACCTTTAGGAACGGCAATAACAAACCTTAGGGACGGCTAATAACATCTCCTATTATCGGGCAATAAGAAACCTTGAAAACTATCAATACGCTTCCTAATAAATGAACAATGACATTCCTTAGCAACGGTTAATAACATCTCTCAGTAATCATCAATACAACGCTAAATACAATGAACAATAACAACACTTAGGGACGGTTCATATTTTCGCTTATTATCGGATGGTAACAACCCTTAAAATTAGCAAAGAAATTCCCCATAAATAAGCAAAACAATCGACATTCCTAGGGTACCGAAAATGATTTATTTTTTAGTTGAAAAATCATGAAAAAAATGTATACTTCAAAAACAAAAATACTGAAAAATCAAATAAAAAAAACTAAATGTATTTGAAAAAGTAATTTTTATTTTTTAAACAGTCAACTCTATCCCCTATTTATGGATTTTCATGACTTTTGATTAGCTAAATGACTTCGTGAGTTGCAAGTGTCATAAAAAATTCTATCTTTATGTGAAAGTGTTGGTTAATAAGTGAAACGAAGAATTGATATTAGTTGCCATCCGAGTTTCGGGAAAGTATACAAATTTAAAAAATAATCCTGATATCAATTCCATTTATTTTAAATTCAAATCTCGAAATATTACTAGATCTCTTGAAATATTGGAAATCCCTTGAAAAATTATTGAAATTTTCATAATCCATTGGAATTTTTTCGAATCTCTTCAAATCCCATAAAATATTGGTAATTCTTTTATATTTATTTATATCCTTTATAATATTCGGAAATCATGTGGAATTTCGTTAAATCTTTTAAAATTCTTCACAATCCTCTAATATCCATAAGTATACATTGGAATATTTAAAATAACCGTAAAACCCCTTGACATTTCATGAAGTGATCGAATTTCCTTTCAATATTCACTATTTTTTACATATTCTAAAATCTATTAAAGTATCTTAAAATTCCTAGTATATCTAGAAATCCTGCAGTATCCCTCGAGTTCCCTCGAAATCTATTAAAAACAATTGAAAAAATTAAGATTCACTGTGAAATTGTAGGTGGTCCCTTAGAATCTTCTAAAACACTTGAAAAATTGAGATTCCGCGTGTCATTTTACTAGGTAATTTCTTCAATCCTTTGAAATCTTTTAAAATCATGGAAATTCTATGAAAACTCTCATAATTCTTTGGAATAATTCGAAATACCTTAGAGCTTCTTTGTAATCCGGGGAAAAAGTTCTTGACTCCTGAAAATTGCAGAAAATCCGTTGAAATCCCTTGATGTTATTTGAAATCCCGTAAAATATCTTAAAATCTGACAAAACTCATTGTAGTACCTTTAGAATCTTCTAAAATGACTTGAAAAAATTGAGGTTCATTTCGAAATTGTACTAGGTGATTTTGTTCAAATTCTTCAAACATTTTAAACCCATTTGACATCTATTAACCTTTATTTAATCCTTTTGCATAGTTCGGAATACCGCAAAAGGGTTGTCATCTAGGAGGGGCGACAATAAACCCTCCTGTAAGCATCCCTGTGGCGCTTGCCCTCCTCCCTTGGTGACAAATTTATATATAGTGGATAAGACAATGATATTGTTCAATTGTTCATTAAATTTTACGTAAAAGAAATGAAAAATATCAATGTTTTGTCCACTATATTTATATACATTGTATATAACTTTTTCACCGTGGCCATTTGATTTCCAGACTCATTCGGCATAGCATGCTTCCTGTTAAGCTTACCAGCTGGTTTGTCACGCTGCACGTATCAAAGCCACGCGACAGATGAATTCTGGTGAAGTATTACTGAAGGTTATCTTCTCTATCCAAGAACGTGCCAACTGCATACATCTTTCTCTAAGTTTGCCAGAACAGCATGCAGTGCCGTTTCTACCGCGCAGCCTGCCATAAGAGCATGCTGCCCCCTACGCAGAGAGGAGGTCAAAAGCACCTCACTCCTGGTATATCTCTCGACCAGCTTCTACACAGTCTTCAGGATGAAATACTTAAAGCTGATCGGTCGTTTGAACCCAACTGCCCATGTTTAGGAATGAAGGCCACTTTACCGTCCTTCCATGCCGGTGGCACGTGTTTTAGAGCAATGCTTGCCCTAAATAAAATCGCCAGTGGAGGGACGACGAAATCCGTACCTTTTTATAAAAGCGCTGGATAGATGCCATTCGCCCCTTGGGATTTTAAAGGACAGAAGGACTCTAAGGTCGATTCCACCTTTTTGCTGTATACGACCTTCAAGGCGAATTTCCAATCGGCCCTTCAACTTTTGGTCCCAGCCTTTCTCCTCTTCGTCGGTTTAGATTCGCTGAAAAATGCGTGAAGTGAATCTTCATCAGCGGTTCAGCGTTGCTTCTTCACCTGCAGCAAGCTCGATATTTTCGAGCCTTATCAGCCCGCGACGACCTTCCGGATTTTCGCCGAGATCCTACGGAGCCTCGTTGTTTCCGGAATGCATTTCAATTCCATGCAGAAGCCTCTCTAGTCCTGCTTTTTATACTTTCTTATATTTTTATTGTATTCATACCAGCCCGTCTTATAGATGTCCAAGTCTGAAGTAAATTTAGGTTTATTTTCCGTTTGGCGCAGCTT
>JAWWLR010000155.1:45468054-45479939 GCA_035041075.1 Acraspis erinacei | reverse complement strand
CTATAATTCCGAGGAAAAATCAATTTATACATTTCTTTACGGCTAAGATATATTCCTAATAATTTTAAAATTTGCTTTAATACGTTCCTGATCGCGCATTATTCTTGACTGATAAACTTATTTTTATATTTAACGAAATTGTAATAGAGTATAATATGCTTAAACGTTGAACCTCATTTTCTCGGTTAAATGATTGAAACAAATACTTTAGTGAATAAGTTTTCTGTCTTTTCATGGGTCTCAATAGATTAAATACCGTTAAGGTCTTTATTAATTCTTCTTGGATTTTTAATTCGTGATAATTTTGCGTTATTTAATAAAAAAGTAATAATAAAGCAGAATGATTTAAGTGAAGAAAATTTCTAAAAAAAAAATAATGCACTGAAGTCTTTGTTTAAATTCATTTTTAATCATAATTGTAAATATAATTTTTGGCTGCGTCTAGTCGGCTCGAAAAATTGCGGAAGCTAGAAAAGAGGATGGACTAGTCGTTCCGAAAATTCCATACGATTATCGAAACTTTTAAAACGTATTTTAATAGTCATAACCAATATCGGGACGTTTATACACATCGATAAGTTTTATGTTGTTTAAATCTATCTTCATTAATTCTGATCAAAAGGGATTTCATTTCAGTACAGTACAAGAGATAAAATGAGCGCACAGTTACAAAATTCAGCTAAAATCTTAGGAATTAAAATAATATTTAAAAACCGTGAAAAATGTATCTTAGAGGCCAGAGAATCCGAAAAGCTGTTCTGCGAAAAAACAACTTATTTTCGCTTAAGCTGTTCTTGCATTAAAAGTTCAAGTTAACATGTTCCATAAGCTTTATTGCAGTTAATTTATTTTTTAATAACGAATTATGAAGTGTGTTTAATAATGAATTATATAATTAGTTATGAATTATGTGAAATGATTTAATAGATTAGATACACGATTTCATTTAAAGGTTACCATTTCACAGTGATTAAGGAAAGTTAAGAAAGCCTAAAAATTAGAATCATTGTTAAAAATTAAAGTCCTGGAGTTGGTAATCTTTATTTCACAATCGAGAATAGGACTCACTATTTCTTTTCGTGAAACCCCCTTTCCTCTCAAGTAACCCAGTTTGTATACAGGAAAAAAACGATCTCAGTTCCTAAGTATTTCAGTATTTACGACAATTGTAGCGATGAGGCTCATTCTGATTTACCACTCACGTAGATAGAAAATTGGATTTAAGAGCAAGATAATTTTATCGTTTGTAGCTCCATGTGGAAGATTAGTATTCACTCCTACATTATCTCAATGTCGTGTAAATCTATCTATGGAACTTACATCAGATTTGATATGAGAAGCAGGGAATTGGTTTATTTTAGGAGCAGAGGGGAAGCAACAGGTTCATCTTAAAATGAACTAAACTTGGATTATGTAGATACACCCGAGTAAAAATATTTCGTCTTAAGTTAGACTTGGCTTGCCTTGAGTTCGTTTACAAGACAGTCATGTCTCACGGACGGCCAGGGGAGAGACTTAGTAGACGAAAACTTAAGTCTTGAGTTTATGACTAATTTTTACAGTCCTAAGATGAGAAGTTTAAGTCTTGGGAAGTAAAGAAAATTTTTTCTAAAGAAAGTTATATAACCAATATAGGGCTTTAATATTTTCCAGGGTCAAAATTACAAAAGTTTTCGTGTTTGAATTTCTTGTCCATTATATTTCGACCTCTACCAACTATGGACCTTACCAGCAGGGCCTGCGATTTCCACGATACAGGTAGCTAGGCTGTGGCCAAGCAGTTGAAGTCTGCTAAGCATTAAAATTGTACGACCCATAAAACTTGTGGTTTTGTAATAAATGATTCGCTTGATCAAAATTCGGAACCTGTCAGTCTCAAGAAATACATGCATATAAAATTTTTCGCAAAAAGATTAAAACTGTAATTTTCTAAAACGAATCTAGTGAACTATTCGCGATAAGAAAAAATAGATAACATTTTTAGATTTGTCATCATAAGAAAATAATTATTGCAGTTAAACAAAATTATTGAAGCATAAAAATAAATACCATGTAGATAAATAATAAAAACATGTTGTAAAATTTAAAGCGGATTAGTGATGACCCTCGGAGGTATTAAGAGCCTTTTGTTGTCGGTGTCCTTGAGTACGGCTTGAAGATGAAAAATTTCGAGTTAAGACCACAAATAAATTTTCGCTCGCGGTCAGGGGCGAGACTTACAAAAATTCCTTGGCTATATCTTGGCTATGACTTGGACGAAGACTTAGCCAAGATGAACTATTTTTACTTGGGCATATATGTACTAATAATAATTTATTCGTATGCTTTGAAAAATGTATCAGTGACAAAAATACAAAAAGTGACTAAGATGTTTTACAATATTTTTTTACGGTATTACAGTCTAAAGTACCAGAAAATTCTTTTATAATTAAAAAAATTGCTCAGAAAATATTTTTTTATTAAATTGTTATAAGTAGTTGAAAGAGTTACAGTTAGCTTATTTAAAGCGGTAACCTACACCCTCCGGAATTTTGTTTGAAATCATAGTCTTCCCAGTAAAAGCTATTACGAAACTTTTAATATGCTAAAATAAAAAGATCTCCATTTCCGATATTTTTCAGAAAAATGGCTTTTCAAAAATTCAGGCACGTTACATGGACCGTTATGCGAGAATCTTAACGTCTGGGTTCAATTCCTGCTGCCAGAATTTTTTTCGAATTTGTTTTTCATTGATTTTTTCATTGCAGTTGGCTTATAAATATATTTAAATTATGTTAAAATATTTTTTGTTAATCATGTTCGTAAAATCAATTTTTTTCTACAATTTTTATCACTGCCGAAGCGAATATTTTAAAAATAAGCTAGTGCCGCGGTATCCTTGAACAATTCTGATTTCTTATGCAAGTTTTTGTTGAAAAACATCACTCTACATTGTTTTCAAAATATATGAATTTTATAATAATAATAATAAACCAATTCCATTTCAAATAAGGCAAAAACTTTTTTAAAATGGAGTATTTTCCAAAGGAGCGTAGATCTTTGGAATTTTTTTTCTCATTCGACGTTTGAATATTAGAAAGCATATTTTTTTAAACCCCAGTTTATACATTTGTTTGTTTGTTGAAAAATAGCTGATTTTATGTTCTACATATATCGCAAGTTTCGTTCTTGCGACACGGTTGCTTCACATTGAAAAAATTGTTTTCGAAAAACCGAAGTTTTTAATTCTTCTCGGAAACAAAGAAAGAGACCCAAAATGTTTACATAAATGTATGCTCGCCTTAGAAAAGTTTTAGAAATATACCTTTTGCTCTGTCGCATTTTTTCGAACTAAACATGGCAAGTCCCTATAACTCTAATATGATGCCTGGTTTTTGAAAAATATTCTCCTAATTTTTTTCAGAATCTTTAGGTAATCTTTGAATGATTGTAACAAATTCAAAAACAATTTTTGAAGAAACTGTGATACCTCCAGTAACAATTCTTCGAGTGTATGCCTGTCCTAACAAAAAGAGCCGTCCTGACTGTCATAAAAGCTTATCTTTGCTAATGATGAAACAATATTTTATATTTTTTATACAATATACATATATATATATATATATATATATATATATATATAAATAAAATATATATAATATTAAATATATTTATTTACGGATATTCATTTGTATTATACTTGTTAGACGTGGATACCGAAACTGTTGTTTTCTTTTAAGTTTTTTAACGAAAAGTTTACGCCGACTTTGGACTAACCATGCTAAGACCGTCTTAGTCAAGACAAGGCTCTTCTCGAGACAAGTAAACGCCGTCTTCCCTCGCGTGACCATAAAACTAAGATGAAGGCTTATGTCTGGACTCAGTTTTGAGGCGCAGCCAGAAATCGATGTCTTAGAGACGAAGTCAAGACATCACCAAGTCGAACTCAATTCGAAGAATTTGCACTCGAGACGGGGTCCTTCATTTCACCATAGACTGATATGTCTTAAATAGAAAATCTTTCTAACAGCGTAACATACACTTTTCTTGAAATTTTGACCTATTTGAAATATAATTGGACAATAGAAAATGTCTTTTAACTATACAATTTTTTTGAAGTAAAAATGTTAAAGAAATCATTGTTAAACAGTGCATTTTATACCTCAAGCATCTTAGCAGTTTAGTAATGACCTATTTCCTGGGAGGATTATGAATCCAAACAAAATTGCAATATATAGGTTCCGCTTGTTACTGTATGAATTTATATTTTTTCATAAAATTAAAATTAAAGTTTTTCTCTTATAAGGCATGTACAACTGTATTGTCATCTACTTCCGTCAAATAAACTAGATAATGTTTTAAAAGCACCGTTATAATAATCGTTGCTCTGTAAAATTTATTTGTCATGCCCCAGAGCTCTATAGTCTCAGACATTTTTGTTAATTTGGAAGAACAAGTGAAGATTTGTGACAAGAGTATTCCCGGGATCAACGATTTACGTACGGGACTAATGACATGGTCGTCGACATTTCTACGCGTCAGGTACAGCAATCGGAGGATGAGGAGACGTCGAGGGATGGAAACTATCGAGCGGGCATTAATAATGTAGACGAGAAGCTAGAATCGATTGGTGATCGTCGGAGGCTTTCCTTAAAATGGTTCTTCACAAATTAACTCTGGCAAGCTTGAAGTCACGTAGACAACTGATTCGGAAAATTCGGAATTTAGATAGAGTTAAAGGATTTTGTCTTCACGTTTAAAAATTAAAATAACAATAATGAATTTTAAAGAGCAGAACAACAAATTTAACTATATGTAAATTATAGTACTGCATGATCGTAACTTTGTTTACAATTTATTTTACATCAAAGTGACTAATGTTATGATTATTCTTTTAATGTAGAGCAGATATATAGATACTAAATAGACGAAAGAGGCGAAAGCCAGGAAAATTAAGTCCAACTCATTTCAGTGTCATATCTAATTACATTATTCGAAACAATTTAAATTCTGCCTATCTAATCTAATTAAATTTCTTCCATCCACAAGATTTGAACCAATTACGTTTAATTAATTTCTTTCTTTTTGCGCAAACATAACTCTGCTGGAAAACTTGTTTCTGTCATGCTCACAATATTTGAATCACCTCTTCCTCGCAGTCTTTGAGGGTTCTCTCTTCGTGCTGAAATTCCAGATGTTATCTCACTCAATCAACTAAACTCGAGAATACCGCGAATTCCGAGTTCCATCTCTTTCTACTTAGTCCAATTATCGCAAGTACTTGCAGTTACATTTCGCTGCCATAAAATTATGAGGTAACGCAGAGACCTAATTACATTCATAATAATAACAGTAATAATGGTGACGCCACGTTATCTAGACTCAATTATTGAATTATTCAATTATTAATTAAAAATAACTTTTATATAAATTGTGCAGGTTAAGCTATAATTAGGAGGACATGTATTACAATAATAACTAGCCCTTGAGAGCAAGGTGCGACCTTTGCATAACTCTTGTGACTTCCCTTTAGTGGTTGTGGGTAGCTTGAATATCTGAACAGACGTTTTGTGTCAGTGGCACGTCTCTCTGGAACAGGAGGGAAATCCACCCAAGATCCAAAGCAGAGACAATGCCCAGGATGTAAACAATGGCATGAATGGCTTCTATTTAGAGTGAGAGTCTGTCACCAGTTAGACTTTAACTTCTGATTTCAAATACCCCGTGGGGTTGAAAATTTTTCTACTGTGCGCGTGCGCTGGCTTAAGATTTTTGAATTCACTCGGAAAAGTCAGTTTTATATTTACTCTTGTTTTAGAGAGTTTTTGTAGGCATTACAATTCTGAGTATAATCTCCGAAAATTTGACTGAGAGATGTATAATATTTGCTACCCTTTCCACCTCGTCTGCCATAGCCTCCAATCACTCCATCCTCTACTCCCTTGTAGATGGATAGATAGATAAACGTGTATTTAGGCATGCTGGCCTTAAATAATTGACTTGCTTACAATTCCATTTTTACAGAATTTCCTTACAACTACCTCGTAAAAACTAGCATCCATCTACACATTATCTCTAAGCCACTCATTTTTATGACCTTGCCTTCCTCGCTTCGCCTTGCACGCATGTCGCAACTTTCTCGCATTGCCAGTCTCTGCTGCCGCGGCTAATCCCTAGTCCTTATCTACTTTTTACAATATTTACAATTTTCTTACACCTTCTTCTTCTCCTATGTACAATCTTTCCTTCACCATTCCTCTTCCTGCTACCTTCTCTTCTTTTCCATCTTACCCAATACACCCTTCACCCATGCAACTGCCCTTTTGTCTCCCCTTTCATGCAATAATACCACCATGTTTATCCGACTCCTTTTCACCTTTTGACATTCGTCCAAACAGTGCTCAACTTTTGCATGCCCCTTCCCCTCAAAATGCACACATCCCCTTCTCACCAGAGAGCCAGAACCTATTATAACCCTCCATGCATCCGCATCTCATTCTCGCTATAATTTCCTGACTACCTTGCTCTACTTGCTCACACAAATATTGCGCTCTCTCCCTTGGCATAACCCACACATAGTTCCCGTTAAACCTTAACTCCCTTATGTTCTCCTCTCCTGCTTCATTCTTTCCCTCTCTCTCTCTATATATTATTTCTTTTAACCAACTCATATATCCTCATTCCTTCCTCATGCATCCTTGTCACTTCATCCATCTGAAATCCATCTGTCTCCCTCCTGACAATATAGTTCGGCGTATTCCTGGCTAACCCCAGTGTTCAATTTACATACCTCTCCTGTATCCCTGTTACCTCCTCACTTACCTTCCACTCCTCACACCACCAGTTCGTAAAATAAGACACTCATCACTAGCGATAAAACAATTTCATTCTCCTTACAAAATCATCGGCAAACAACCTTTATCCTAGCCCCTACACCTGTCTCATCACCACACTTGCCCTTTTCACTCCATTCACTCATGCCAAACAGCCATGCTTCGTTCTTTACACCATCTAGCCCTTAGACCTTTTCAATTTCCTTATCTGCTTCTCTATCTCCTCGACATTCAGCTCCTCTCCATCTGCCACCCTCGTTCTTCTAATCCGCTCATATCTCTTCCGTGTGCCTGATCCCTAAAATGAATCTTTGAAAAATTTACTCCATTCGTCACAGCCTATCTACTACTTATCCCTAACTTACGTTTCCTAAACCTATTAATTTTCTTCCATACGTCCCCTTTTGTCTTAACATTTCTCAACTCCTTTTCCAGCTCTTTTTTCTTTCATGCTCTCTCTCTCTCTTCTTGCACATTAACCTAAACTCCTTTTTCATTCCTACGTACTCCTCCCTTTTCGCAGTTCCTTCCTTCCACTTTCTGTACATCCTTTTCACCTTTCTCTTTAAACCTTTTCACTTTCTCTTTCAGATCCTCTCATATCTCTTACACCGACTTGCACTTAAAGGTTACGTTTCCCAACTGCTCTTGATACTTTCTATTGCTTCTCTCGAACATGACAGCCTCTCCACTACCAACTCTTCTTCCCCACTCTGCCTTCCGCCACCCTCCCCCTTTAACCACAAATTTAATGGCTGATGGTCTGATTCCATCCTCCCTCCACTGCGAATTCTTCTATCTCTTCCCACCCTTGCATATTCATGATCACATACTCTATCACCAATACTCCCATCTTACCATCCTATGCTCCTCGCCCCTCTTTCTTTACCATATTTAACACTTTCAAAAATACCCCTTAAGTCTCAATCTGCTAATCCCTCTTTGACTTTCACTCTCATAAATCATTCCTCATCTCTCCCAAGCAACCCCGCTAATTAACCAAACTGTCATATATCGATGGGTTCTGCGAAGAATCGGCTATATTTTCGTTACCGTTAAGAATTAGGCTAACTTCATTTAGCTAAGTTTGCAGGAGGAATAAATAACCCATTATTTCTCGAAAGATTTCCTACGAATTCAAAATTCCGTTATTTTGTATTACAGTTTATAACGTTATTTAGGCTCCTGTAACTTTCAAAACAAGAAAGTTTAAAAGATTTTATTTCTTTTAACACTTCTACGTGTTTAATAAATTTCATACAAAATTAAGTTAGCCTAATTCTTAACGGTAAAGAAAAGATAGTCTTGAAAAAATAGAGGTTGTCGTATAACGCATCGATATACTCTTTTCACTTACCCTTCTCCTTTTAATATCTTAACCCCTTCATTTACCCCTTCTTACTTCTGATTTTTAACTACCTACACAACTTAATGAAAAGGGAAAAGGGGGTCACCTTCTTCTATACATTCCTATCCTTAAATCCCGTTTCCTACTTCATATTATGATACTACCCTGATGAAGAAAGCTAATATCTACATTTTGTAAATAAACCTTGAAGCTTCTTTTGAGTGAGACTATAGTTTAAGGTAGGATCCTAAAAAGCAAAAGCGCTGATAGAACTACATAGAAATATTATGCTCCTAAGCCCAATTGAATATGAAAAATTAATTATTAAAATGAATGAAACATTAAATTTAGGGCTTATTCTACAATAAATTGTGAATACTTTCTAGGGTCAGCATATTTTTAACCCTATTTGGTTCTTTTCTCAATCGAAAACGATAAATATTAATTTTCAGCCCTAAAACGACCTAACAGAAGCACTGCATATTTTTTTTAAATATCAGAATGTTTTTTTCAGTATTTTTCCACCAATAGGAAGAAAGTGTAGGGTTAGCGTTTGCAAAATTCAAAAATAAAAATTGTTATTAAACACAGTATTTCTTTGAAATTCTTTTGCCAAGTTATTATCTGAAATAAATAATAATTAAAAATCGTTGAAAGCCATTTATTTAAAATATATAAATATGACTTATAAAACATTAATTATACATTAATTATTATATGTCATTTTAGATTTCAAAAGTAATAAAAATAACTGTTTTGCTCATTGATTATTTAAAGCTAGGCACAATTTAATCTTTATTTAAGTAGAAGATATTCTTTAATTACAGTTACTTATAATTTAAAGTACAATCATTAATTTAAAATTCAATATATGTTCTTAATACTATATTTCATTCAAAGTAACGAGTTTTTTTTTAAATAAAGTATAATTTTCTCAACTCGTGACGACATTAAACTAAAGTATTATCGCCATTTTCAAATATTTCACTCGTACATCGAGTCTGATTTCACCTGGCATTACTACTGAAAACTAAGGTCTACATATTTCTGTCGGAAATCTATTCGGCACGATTCCTTCATTAAAATTCAAAAAGGAACACATAAATTTATTTGAGATTTTATTACTTGAAGAGTTTTAGAAGTTTTGCAAGTAGATTACATTGTAAATTTTAATCTCTATGTAAATGCTGAATTTACATTTCTGCTTGAAAGCATGCAAATTTAATGAACAGATATAAATATCAAAGGTTTTAGAAAGATCATTAAATTTCTGCAGCTTAGAAAAAAACGCCCGTACTGCGCTTACAAAATTTATTCATAAAACAAAAAATATGCTTCAGTATCAATCATTATACATATCTGAAATGTGTAAACATTAGCTTGGTATACTTAGGATAATATTTAGGGTAATCTACATTTTTTAAATAATTTAAAATTGTTACTCTAATAATAGAATTATTTTTTCCTTTGTTTATAATAATATAATAACCAATTATTTTATTAAACTGTATTGATAACTTGTTTATTATCCATTATATTACAAGTTTCTACTATCATGGCTGGTTCCTTGGGATAAATCATAAGGACACTTAGAAAAGCAATTTTAAGTAATTTATAAGTTTAATATACATAACTCCTAAATTTGGAAAGTTTTGCTTATTACGTTCCTCTTTTTTCTGGTAATAGTTAATCCTCGAGAGAGCCGAAATCGTTCGCATGACTGGAATGTAGTTCGATTTCCGGGAGTAGAAATCCCTTGGGCTAGAAGCAAGTCGTAAATTTTGGATAATCGGGCGACTTGGGTAAAGGGGTAAGGAAGTTGATATAGGCAGAATGGGAAAGGTTTGGTTGGGAGTAGAAATAGGAACGAGTGCAAGCGTTGACCGAGAGAGATAGGCTCAGGGAGGCTAGAAGCCGGCTTAGACCGTGCCTATTTATCAGCTATTGTCTCAAGATCCCATTGGCACCAAGTCCCTAAGCCCCCAAGTCCTTCGACTAGTTTCTCAGCTCTGCGCTCTTGAAAAGGTTCCGAAATTCGCGAAACCTATACGCACTTGCATGTCTCTGGTTTCTACCTTCAGGAATCTCGGAATTCGCCACATGTATGGGAAAACAATATGTTTCCTAGCTGTATTGCTTCTCCTGATTCTCTTTCTCTCTATCTTCGTTCCCCTACTAATAATAGATAGCAGTGTGGGAGTTCAAATGTAATTTTACAACAATGTATCGTACACATTCACAGCTTACCACATTCTTGTGAGTTATTACCTTCCGCGGCGCACAAGGCAACTTTGGTGAAGGCATAAATAGATTAATTGATCCAGTTTCGATTTAACCACCACTTAACTATAGCTTACGCCCCTCAGCCAGTATCGGTACAAATGTGAAAATTTGTTGGACGATGGTCTGGACATTTAAAGTAATTCTAAAATTTTTTAGGGGAAATCATTATGCTGAGGGTACTACGAATGTATCTTAGAACCTCTAAGAACAAGAGTATGTAAGATACAAAATTTGAAATAAAATCGGAAGAGTTTACTAGACGCCCATACTTTTAAGGCCCTCTTCAATGGCTGCTATATTTTCCCTGACCCCTTTCTCTACTTATTCCACCCAATATTCTCTACTTATTCCACCCAATATTCTCTACTTATTCCACCCAATATTCTCTACCTGTACTACTCCCTCATCCCTCTCCTCGTACCACGTATTTCCTCTCCTTATACCCACTCATGGTAACCTCTTACATAGTCCACTATAAATCCCTTTAATATGCATTTTAAACCTCTCCATTCTAGTACCGTCTAAGGCAGTATTCATATAGTACATAACATAAAAATGGCTGAGGACAATTTTCGTGACGTCCACGTTAAAGTTAAAAAACAAAATTTTGCGTAATATGAGCGCTCTCTAACCCATCTAGGTATTAAGTATATGTTTACAAAGTCAATTAATTGAATAAAAGACAACTTTTATTACAAAAATTAACGAATTTGCAAGCTTTTTAATGAATATAATTATTTCTTTTATCAATACAAAGAATAAAAACAAAATTAAGCGTTTGTCTCAATACGCAAAAAAGAAATTGCAAAAAAGTCGAAAATTCTAAGTTTTGTTAAAATATCGAGCACATTTTAAAGAGATCTACTTGAAACATCGGTTCCGTATCCTGTCAATGTTCATTTTTCCCCTGGATTCTCCCAAATCCTGAACATGAAAAAAATAGACAAAACATTTAGGCAGTATATTTTAAAAATATTTCATGCATTATATATCAGTATTACGTTCAGAATTATGTAATCCCTTTTTTTCGATCAGAATACCATTTTTAAAATCCTTCTATAATGTCAGGCTTTCGCGGTAACCGGAAACAAATCTGAAAAGTTTCTTGTGACATTAAAAGGCAATAAAACAATAGCTACTTGTGATACAAGTGCGCAAAATAGGCGATTTCCGAAGAGTGTGAAACTTGCAGCATGAGCCGCAGGCTCGTAGCACGAGGCGGAGGTTAGCACACGAGCGAAGCGAGTGCGATAACGAAGACGAATGCGAAGAGCTCAAGGCAAATGCTGTAATCACACGAGTAGTAATCGCCTGTGCGTACGTGTATCACACACTATTTTTTGCAAAGCCCAGCCGAGAAAATTATTCAGCACTTTTTGATTTTAATTTCCTTTTCAATTAATTCACGGAATTCCGCGAATTTCATGAAATCCGTAAATTCC
>JAWWLR010000155.1:45402943-45414513 GCA_035041075.1 Acraspis erinacei | reverse complement strand
ACACTCCATATTTCACAAGGACACTGTACTTTTTAGGTTAAAGGACGATTAAGTCGCCCTGACCGACCAATCTTGACAGGTTACATTTAACAGTGGTTAAAGTGAGTTAATCGGCTGTTAAAAAGTGGTGGAACGCGTAAATAGCTTGAATTGGCTTTAATGGAGGATTAACTTTTTAACCAATGATGGTGGAACCGGCCCCCAGCGTGCGATATTCGACGTCAGGGAATTGCGTTGTACGTAGTAGGGTTAAATTAGGTTATAGTATTATGTTTGTGTGCGTTTGATAAGTGAAGAATACGTTTCTCGTGTGTTAACTGTGTGCAATTTGTGATACAAACAAAAGACTACAAATCTGATTTTCAGCTTCGCAGTACGACTTTTTTATTTGCTTTAGAATCCTTCATGTTTTCCCAGAATGTATTGGTAATTATATTGGCTGCCTCTTCACTTTTTCCCAGAATGTCTTAGACATTTTAGAGTCTCCAAAATTTTTTTGCTTTATCCAAATTTTCCAGACAGTCCAGGACTTTATATGGTTCTTTCTTGTACTTAGTATTGAAATATCTTGCAAATATTCGAAGAAGGAGGATTTCAATTTTTTTAATTTTGGTAGCCATTCAAGATTCCCAGACTGAGTTCTACACTTTTTAGAGGAGAAATGTTTTCCGCGTACATGTTTTGACAATGAGTGAATTAATATGCTGGAATCGATAGATAGAGTATCTACTTTTTCCTATAGGAATTTTTTGGATAAGAAATTGTTTAAATATTAAAGCTTTCGATTATTAGATAACTTTATTACAAAGTTTACAGAATATAATTTATAAGATTAAAATGATACGATGTTAAACATTTTATTTTGAAAATAGTGTCTAATTTTAAAGAGCTTCAAATTAAAATTGATGATGAACCTTATTTAATTAGAAAAAAATTATAGGCATAACTGAAGACCCATTTTCACAAGAAATTACCATTTTTGAAGGTATTCTAATTTTTTTATTGGAACAAAATATTTCTACCGGGGTTCATCAAACAAGTGTTGAAGCTTAAAAGTTTTGAAGATTTATACTAAAAGTGTAAAAATGTAACTTTGAATTCTGGATAAATTTTCTTTTAGAGAAAGCGTGGAATTTTGTATAGTGAATTGAATCACTTCGACGTGTGAAACGTAGTTATTGATCAAAAAGACAGACTTTATTCCACCAAGATTACAAAGGATTAAAAGCGAGTTTGTAATCAACGCAAATGCACGTAAAGACATTCGTTTGTACAATACATGTCTGCATAAATAAAACACATCCGACTCGAGGCTCCTGGTTGTCAATCGCCTTATCACTGTCACATACAAAACGACACGTTCGATCGGAAATGCATCACACTATTCTTGGTCGACCTCAAACATTATCTGTGTCACCAATTTACTCGGCTTTCGAGTTAAATTTGTGACTATAATAAATATATAATGAATATCCAGAAAGATATACGTGTACTTCGTTCACTTACTTTTTATGCTAATATTATATCGAACTTTAAATTCCTATCCAATTTCCCTATACCTTTTCATTTTTATGGAGTCTACTTTTTATGGCATTTTTATTGATTGGCCGGGCGTTGCGGGGTTTCGATTTTAATTGGAGAAAAGTGAAAAATTGAAGGAGTACAATCATTGATCAATGAAATGGTCCCCTTTGAAAAACAAATGTGATTTTCTTTTTTGCATTGAGGCTAAAAATAAAATCGAATATCATCGAATTGTAGCTTCATTGGTAGGTAATTGTATTTTACTTGTAAAAGGTATACAACAGGCCTGTATTTATTCCTTTAAATGCAGCATTGAACATATAAAATAAGGCTTCATAATCTTCGGAAAGCAGGGGTTATTCATGACATTATAAATATTTAATTAAATCAAAATACTCTATTTCTGTTCAATAATGAAGCTTTAAATTGTAAGGAATATTTATTTCAATCAATGATATTTTTTTGGGACGATAAGAAATATTCGTTCTATTGATTTAAAACTTGCTTAGCTCAAGTTATATAACGGTTTGATGCTCACAGATATGGGAATTTACGACATTAGTTTCAACTTGCGTATCGTTTGGTGCCCAAAAATTTGATGCTAAGATTATTTAAGCATTTCGCTAGAAGTCCGTTTTCGAAGTGCAATTCTATCATAAATGTATTGTTTGTAGTTTTAGATTGTTTTTTTTCTTAAGTTTTAAAGAGAGTTTTCTGAAAGCAAATAGCTAAAATCAACCTTTTACAGATTTTTAATTAGTGTAAGTTATTTTTAGCAGGACACTCATGTTTCCTAGTAGTATTCGTTATTTTAAATCCGCAAAGCATGATATCAAATAGGAGACGTAATTTTCAGGCAGACATCCAGCTTTTGAAGCAGCATAGGAGATTTTATGTCAGCCAATTATTTTTACATAATTTATTATTATTATGTTACATTATTAGGACGTAAAGAATTGTAAGTAATATAAGTACCGTTTAAAGTCCAGCATTATACATAATTTGAACCCATTAATGTGCAAATGCACATTTTTGTGCACACATTTTGAAGTACACAATTCTCTTGGAAAAACAAAGTTATTTTTGACCAAAATCCTACATAGGGGGTTTTCAGGGGTGCTCTTTCAGAACCTGCAACTTATTTTGTAAAAGAATTCAGTAACCGCATTATTATTTTTTAGTTTAAAAAAAAGACAACATTTTTGTATAATTTTTTGTTATTAAACCATTTTTTATTCTTCCTACATTTAATCCTGGAATATAAATCGCTGTCCGAATGTCTGAGTTTTTCAAAACCATGATTTTGAACTTCTTTTCCCCTCTTAGTTTTTCTAAAATGGCGGTTTTTGTGAGACAGTGTATGATTATCCAAATTCAGGAAGAATAACAAGAATTTATTAAACAAAAATTATACAAAAATTTTGACTTTTTTTTAAACTAAAAAATAATAAAGGTATTGATTTTTTTTACAAAATAAGTTGCATATTCTGAAAGTGCACCCTCAAAAATACCCTATGTAGGAGTTTGGTAAAAAAGAACCATGTTTTTCACAGAGAATTGTGTACTTGAAAATGTGTTCACAAAAATGTGAATTTGCGCATTAATGGGTTAAATTAGCCATGCATAATGTTCAGTAGTATAAATCATGTTCGGTCAGATCTAAAAAATGAAAAAATATGTCATTTTTCGCCAAATATTCAAAATTTTAAAGTAATATATGTCATGTGAAGTCCGCCATGTACATTGTCCAGTATTGAAACTAATTTTAAGGATTTTCTAGGTGTATAGCCGAATATAAATAATTAAGAAATAGTTGAGGTCATAATTATCTATTTTATTGTAATTGTATGCATACTTGTGTTTTTTCTTCGTCTTTAGGTAAAAGTAGTTATATTTATTCAATTGTAAGTTAGAACAGTTTTTTCTATTCTTACAAAGCTTCTTCACATTTATATAAAAATCGTGTCGAATCGAGATATAAAGAACCTTTCACGGAATAGAATAACCTTTTATAAATCAAAATTAATTCACAATTACGACTCTTGTTTAAAGCGGAAGAAAAACACAAATATACAGATAAGTACATTTAAGTAACAATTATGACCTTAAGTATTTTTTATTATTCGTACTTGGGCTTCTTTCCTAAAAACTTTTGCAATAATCGTGGAGTTTTTTTTGTCAATTGCTAAATCAAGTTAAAAATTAAGTAATTTTGAATCTAACATTTCACCCAAAAATTATCAAATAAGTAATAATGTCAGTAAAGAGATCCGCGAAGAACAAAAATCTTCCAAGTATAAAAGCTATCAGTATAATCCACATAGTCTTTTATAATTAAAGCTCGGCTAGTTATGCTGAAAGATGTACGCAAATATTAAAATTCATTAAATTTATAAGATTAAAGACATTTTCAAAATGTATTAAAATGTAAAAAAAAATGAGAACTTGCTGAGAAATTTTTTTTACATTATTTTCAATACTAATAATAATAAAATCGCCAAGTTTTTTTATTTTTCCTTTTGATAAAATCACAACATTTTCTGTAATTTTATCAATATAATAAATTTAAAAAAATACTTAACTTTTTAAATTCTTTGGCAAAGTTCGATTTAGAAAAATATGTGGATTATATTGCTAACTTTTTACGGAACGGAATTTTTCGAAAATTTTGAAATAATTAATTAATATAAATTTTGCTAGAAAATTCCTAGATATTCATCTAACCAACGCGGACGCAATTTGACTATACCACAGAAATTTTTGCTTGAATGATAAAAATCGATTCGATATAAGCTCTTTATAAAACCCAAAAAATCTAGTTTACCACAAATGTCCAAAATTGACTATTTATAAACACCATTTCATGGCCTCCAAAATTTTACTGTCTGCGCTATTAAAATAATTAAAAAAATACATTTCTCACAATTATCGGAAGTTTGGCATTAATTTGTTTTTGATTTATATAAACGGCTGAATCACAAACTATGAAAATTTTCCAATCAAAAAATATTTCTGAAAAACTTACAGTGTTAGTAATCTTTACAATCGTATAAATAAAAAAATATATTTGAAAATTCTTCTAAATAAAGTTCACAAAATAACTAAATAATTTATTTAAAAAAGAGAAACAATTGTAAATAATAAAGGTAAAAGCTCCTGAATTCTATCGATACGGCTAAAGAAGCGAATTTAATGAGAAAAAATATTGAACATAATTAAATTAAAAAATAAATAAATAACTGACGATAAATAATATTTCCGAATCGTAAAAGTGTAACCACACATTTATTTTATATTTTTTCATTGTCTAAGTTACTTATCTTCATTTATTTCGTTATTTCTTAACTTTATAAATGCATTTTGTAGGTATGTTTTTATTTATTTTATTCAATTCTTTTACGAATTATCTCGTTATTTTTGTTGTAGTTTTGTTCAGTGGAATTTTTTGTATTCTTATTTTTAGTGTATTATTTTTTAAGATAACGTAAGAAAGGAAATGTTTTCTAATTTCCACATTCTTCTTATATATTTTTTCAAATTTTAGAATTGGTCATTATTTCAAAAGAAAATTCATTTAAATATACTGTTTTGCATTACTAAAATTGATCGTTTTGTATTTCTTCATTTTTGTCTAAAGGAAATATAGTAAGAGATAATCACATCAGAACTACGTAAATAAAACAAATCCTCTGTTATCAATAAATATTGTTTTCAAGTACCATCGCAGTATTCTGTGGTGGAAGGGAGGTAATAACCCTACTTCACGCGTCCCCGGGGGCCAATAGGGGAACGCTCGCTGGAAACAGAGGATAGGATGGAATACAATGGAAAAATATTTACAAAAAGAATTAGAAGAAATGAACAGGAGCATTTGTGAGGAGTTGGGAGGTCCTTTGGACGTGAAGGAGGAGAGAGAATATTCGGAAATGAGAGTGGAGGTAAGAAGAGTTCAGAAAAAATTCCTTGAGAGACTCGCTCTCATCGAAAAGTTGCAGGGAGTTTTAGGAGAAATGGAGCAACATGTTCTTAAGAATAAAGGAGGGAATCAGCAAGGCAAAAAATTTAACGGAGGAAGTGGCTCAGAAGACTAGTGTGAACGTGGATTATTTTAATTACAGGGAGAACAACTCAGGGATTGAAACAAGCCACAGCGGGACTCAGACTGAAGAAGCCGTGGCACCTCCCACCCCCATTATGGGAAAAGAGAGAGGGAACCCATCCTGAGTCCCGTTGAGGAAAGTTCTTCTAGACGAAGGAGCGAGAAGTCGAGGAAATGAAACGCTTCGGCGACCGCGACGTCGAAAAAAAACGGAAGAAGTAGTAGAATCTACCTCACACGCCTAAATGAAGCAGAATAGAACGGAGAGGCGATCTCGACCCAAGGCGATTCGAATCAAACCAGCCAAGGGTTTGAGTTACGCGGAGGTCCTCCAGGATTTCAAGCAGAAAGATAAGTCTAACGCCCGTGTCGTAAAAATCAAGGGGTTCAGTCAAAATAGAAACGAAGAGGTCCTTGTGAAACTTAAACCTGCAGCGAAAAGTAGGTTGGACCTTTCGACTGCGATCAAAGTTTTCGTAGAGCTGGTAGAAGAGTTATCTGCGAGGCTGGTGCGCGCGGGACACTTGAAGGCGGAGTGAGTGTCCTATCATATACACACGAAGACGGAGAGGGTACGCTGCTATTGCTGCCTAGACTTCGGTCATCACATAGCAGCCAGTTGCTAGGGCCCTGACGAAACGAAGTCCTATTGGACATGTGGCAAGGAGGGCCATAGGTCTGCGGCGTGCGAAAGTGCGCCGCAGTGCTACCTCTGCACTGCAAAAGAGGAGAAGCCCCGGGCAGACCACCTACTGGGCACGATGAGGTCCTTAGTGTTCAGAGAGATAGCCTCGTTGAAGAAGCCCAAGGGACGCCCAAATTAAGGATGCACACACAACCAGGATTCCGAAGGCCGACTATCCCGATATGCGGTACCACCGCACTGCAGGGGACGATGCGATCATCTTGGTTGGACATCACAAACTCTGTATATCTCATCACTGATCATGTACTCATGACTTATCGTTACTTTTTTCGTGTAAAGGATACTATTTAGCATTTTTAGTGTTTAGCCGCAACCCATTTGGATAGCAGCAGCCCGGCAACCTGTAAAAGATAATTTTGCAATTCAATGCAATCCAAAATGGAGAGAATTACTCTAAAGATTTCCAAGTCAGCATAGAGTAAAAAGAACCAAAATTTAAAAGTGGTTCAAACGTCATTTACAAGAAGGATAAAAAAGAGCGGACTGAGATGTGGCTTCTGCGGCACCTCGGATGTTGCGTCGAACGCGTTAGAGTATTTATCTTCAACACGGTCAGATTTTAATCTGCCACTCAAGTGAGTTGAGCTCCAAGATAGAAAATGAGATCCAATTCCCAAGGATCTGAGCTTCGCCACCAAAATTTTGTGAGCAGCTGTAACGAAAGCCTTTGAGAAATCTGTGTAGATCGTATTCATCTGGTATGCAAGAAGCAATGCTGCCTATCAGTGGCTGTGTCTCAAAAACCTCAAAAACCTTAGCGAAGGTACTCAGTATAGTTCCTAGTCGACAGAATTTAACGTCTCTGTGAGAATCTCAGATAGTCGGCCAAGTTACGAGTTCTGATTCCTTAACTCACTATGACAATGATTACCAACCCATTTGTCGATATACATGCATCATTTTAAGGTTAGCATGCTATCAACATATATTTTTAATCACAGAATAATAATTTTCAACAAATGGACACTCCAAAATTCAACAGCTTTTTGTTTAAATTCCTTGCTTTAGATTTGAAAAACATTGAAAATGAAAAGTTAATTTAAATGGAAAACATCACAATTGAATAAATGACTACGATGGAACGTTGAACATTAGACCAATCTGAACTTATTTCAAAATGACAACATGTTTTAGTAACCAAGAATTGTGTCATTCAAATTTTTCTATTCTAAAACTTTTAAAATTTTCTTTCAGTTTCAGTGAATTTAAATCGTTTAAAAGTAACAAATTTTTAAATTGGTGAGTGAAGTTTCCAAAATTAAAAAATTTCACTTTATAATCGAAAAATGAAAACTCATCAAAAGTAAAAGCCGGAAATTTGACATTTAACACGAAAATTCCGAACTATTAAATTGTAGCCATTAAAAATCAAAGAAATTATTTAATAATTCAGATGCCAATTTCGGATGGTTTAATTATTATCCAATGCTTGAATTTACACTGTTTGAACTCTTTCAATTCAAAATTTTTTTTTTTAATTTGAGTTTAAATTTGTCAATATTTGATCAAATACTTCTCATTTATAACACTTGTCTCTTAGAAATTACATACTAAAGAAATGAAAATAAATAATTTAGACTATATAAATCTAAAATTGTTAGAAGGTTGCGCCGACAAACTTTTGACCGGCGGCGGAGATTTCAGCAATTTTGATCGGAGGCGCTCCGGCGCGCCCTCTTCATTGCTAATCGGTGGTGATGGGGCGGAGTTTTTGTCTAGCTTAGTATTTTTGATCACATATAGTTTGGAAAATATAAAAATATGTATAATGTATGTAAAATTATGTTTAACTCGTTTACTTTAACTCCTAATTGGTCGCCGGCATTTCTGCACCAAATCAAAAGCCAGTGGAACATCCGGCGGGAAGAAGTCCATTATCATGTAAATATACCAAAGATTGTGTTGACGTGCCGACACGCCGCCTCTTGAGGGTAAAAATTGAAAAACAAATATTTTTGAATATAATCTTTTATAGCAAAAAAAACTTTCTTTTAAGGGACTCCAAAATTAATTTGTTTTAGAATTATTAATTCATAACCATAATTTAAAATTGAAATTATAGACATGTTAAAGGTAATGAATATATTATTTTTCAGTATCATATGATGTAGTATCAAGTGACATTCAAAGTGATTGGAAAGATTTTTCTAAACTAAAGAAATGAGATTTCTGTACGATAATAATTCTAAGAAATTATGAATCATTAAGCCTTAATCGTGGTATACACTTTTAAGATAATACGCTTTCTAATTAAAAATGGTGAAAATGAATGAAATGAAACTTGAAGCGTTATAGATGAAACAATTCCAAACTTTATTTAAATCTGAAGCATTCTCAAATTAGGTTCTTAAATCTAAGTCATAAAAACCACAGATTTTTAAATTTTGTTATATGATTCTTAAAGGTCTGCCATTTTAATGTTAACTTGAAAATGAAAGGCAAGGAATTTCCAAGCAAGGGGAAAATATCTTGTTAATTGAAATGGGAAAATAGTTTAATAATATGTGAAACGGACCTATACAAATAAACTGTCCAATTGACATACTAGAAAAAGTTGCAAGACACAAGACATGAGAAAAGCGATCGAAAACATTGGAGCTTCAATATCAACACAGTGAATGAATCGTAGATTATTTCTTGCCATACGTAATTTCCAGTAGTATAAGTAATTTAAAGTCAGCCCTGAAAAATGTAAGATAGTATTAGTCATTTCAAACTAATTATTCGTATTGTCATGTAGTCATTTAAAACCAGATGAGTATTTTATTCAGTGGAAAAAGTAATTTTTAATCGGACTTGTATATGATTCAGTAGCACAAGTAATTTTAGGTCAGAATTGTAGAAGTAAGTCACTATGTTTTTCAGTAGTATCATTAATTTTGAGTCAGACATTTCTTAACATAGCTACGCACTTAAAATAATTAATGAACAGTCAGTTATTCTACAAGTATCGAAAGAATTATAGAGAATTTAATCAGGAATAATCGTTAAAAGTTCCAGCATTCTTTGAGAATAACTTAATCAGTTTTTTACCTAGTGATGGAGTTGGCGGATATAGCTTAAACAAGATCCGTCGCTCCCTCGGGAACGAAGCTTGCAGAAAAGTTCTTTCGCTACTTCTGCAATCTGTTGGAAGGCTTTGATCTATAAATTCGCCAGCCGATACGCCACAACGCTAAGGGACAAGCGTCGCTCCCTATACTGCGTTTGCGTTTGTCAATGTAAAGTGCGATGATGAAAACATAACGACCTATGGCATAAGATAAAAGAGGGCGATATAAACGTAAAATGAATGTGAAAAGCGCAGGGAAAATATCGATGGGACGCGATATTCACTCCGAGGAAATGGAGTCCTCTAGAAGATCGACCACCGTGGCATGCTCGTCCCATTCGCGGTCCCAGCAGTACCGGCACGTCGCATACTTTATCACGGAAAACAGAAGCGAATAAAAGTGCTATGCAATTTTGTATTCCACTTCTCCTCCTCACCGCTCCCTCAACCCAGATGTCTCGATGCAGGAAACTTTATTGCTAACTGCACCTCACATCTCGGCTCTGGGCTTCTTTTCCTCCTAGTCCCCACAGGGAGTAATTTTTTTAAATTCCTCTAAAGGATGGAAAAAAGATCCTACAAAAAGAGAACGCTCTCGACGTTATCGCTGTATAATGAGCAGTTATAGTTCTCTTTGTGAATGCCTATATAAAGAGGTGAAAGAACATTTTATGATTATACATGAAATTACATGCAGAATTTTTGGGTCTTTTCTACATTCATTCGAGATCATATCCGCCAATGCCTCTGTAACTGGTTGGCCATAAAATAAATTTTCTATGCGATCTCATTTACCTATTTTATTCGATTTGGTGTTAAAATAATATTGCAATTTGTATCGCCTTCGACACAATAAGCTGTTTATTTATTTTGTGTCAACATGACTAAATCCTAGCCTGAATTCAACAGTCCAACTGATCTGTGCGTGCGCAAAATAATTTTTTCCCCTCCCCCCAATTTTCATCAAACGTGTGAAACTGTGACCATGAAACGTTTAAATGTTTCACGTAAAAAGTTTCAATGTTTCAATGAAACTTTTTATACCTTACATCCCTAGCGACCAAGCACAAAATATGTATTATCATTCGAGAAGCATACTTATATTCTAAAATATAATAATTCAGGGTGGACGCTGGTCCAGGATGGCAGGAAATGATCGGGAGTTTTTCAAAACCGGCAAATGATAGTGAATTTATTTTTGGACCATGATTTTTGCAAGTTTTTAGAACAAAAATCTATCCAAACAATTAAAAAATCACAAATTTCATATCACAAGATACATAATGCAAATTAAAATAAGTTAGATTTAACCTTATTTTAAGTGCTTAGTTAAATTGTTAGCTTTTTAAATAATGAAACTATTCAGTTTACAATGCGTAATTTAAAAATCTTTTACCATGAATATTTTCCATTTTGGATCCTTATTTTTAAGGCTATATTTTCAACTAAAAGAAATTTAAAGTGAAGTTTTGGAGACTTACACAATACAAGATTAATGGCTACTGAAATTTAAATTTTGGGACGAAGAACTTTTTTAACTGATTCAAATCTAGTTTGTGCATTTGAAAAAGAACAATAATTTATTGATTTTATAGGGAAATTCTCAATCCTTTGGATTTAAGCAATTTGCAGATTTTGACGTTGAAAATTGAACTGTTTTTACTGGAAAGCATTATTACACGGAGAAACTCTTGCTCGTAAAAGTATTGTTGCATAGTATTGTTGCCGCAGCGATACGAAGAAATACATTTTATATTTCATTTACAAACATACTACAAACCTAATAATTCCCATTTATAGCTAGAAAGATTAATATTTTTGATAGCAGATTGAAGTTGAAAAAAGTGACATTCACAAATTAAATGGTAAAACCGCAGTTGTAACAACTAGAACTTAAAATAATATAAGTTTCAAAACAGGCGAGAAAAAGTACCATTTTCAATGGGAAGTAGCAATAAGAGGAAAAACAATTGAATGTAATGCTTCGCGATTCGAATGATCGAATGACGTGACGCGCGTCGATGTACATGAGGATGATAAAATTTCTAAACCTTATAATTTGTTTTATCACAGAAAAATATCTCCGTTCTGCTGCCGTGGAGACTCGTGTTCAATTCCCGCCAGGGCTGCTTTCTTCTAACACGATTTTTTCTCTTTCAGCTTAGAATAAAATATTCATATCTAATTGT
>JAWWLR010000155.1:45265176-45276117 GCA_035041075.1 Acraspis erinacei | reverse complement strand
GCCAGTAGACAAACTCGGATACTGTTTCATTCGACGATGAACTGAGGCTAATGCTGATCTGACATTCGAGATACTATTTCCCAAGAGCTAACTACCACCTGGCTCGAGAAAAAGTGGCACGACGTATCTGCCACTCCTCTCTCGTTGATGCATTTTCAGAAACATATTTTTACAAGCTTCGTTCTCGCGAGATTTTCTTGCAGCACGAGAAATTTCTTCGATTGACAAATTTTAGCTATAAGCCTCGACCCTTAGATCCACTCGAAACTCGTGGTGTGTATCCTCCAAATTTATTTGGTGTGAGCTGATCGACGATAAGTAGAGAGCAAAAATTCGGCGCACTGGGTACGATTTCATGCATAGATTAGAAGCACTGAGTGTGAGCTAAATCATAAATTCTATGCACTGGGTGCGAGTGGAAGCATGGATTCAACACACTGGCTGCGAATTGAATCATAAATTCGACGCCCTGTGCATGAGTCTAAGCATAGATTCATCATACTGGGTATAGGTTGAATCGCAAATTCTATGCACCGGCTGCAAGCCGAAGCATAGATTCAACGCACTAGGAGCGGGTTGAATCATAAAATTCATTCACAGTTTCTCCCGAATTTATCATGATTGAAATTTGTCACACTTAATTGGCTGTGAGATTTTTTATACTCACATATCGATATATGCAAATTCCTATCAGTGGTGATACCTTCCGGCTTAAAGTGACCAAATTGCTAGCTCTACGCTTGTTCTGGAGGAGGTGGGCGTGTTGGGCCAAATAAAGTCTTCCAATTCGTTAAACTCTTCTTTATTTCTCTAAATTGAAGGTAGAAGCCAAATAGGTAATTTAATTAAATGTTAGCTTCGTTTTCTCTTGCTTGACGGCAGAGAAATGAGCTCTGGAGAGCAGCGTCCGGCGACGTAACAGAGGTCTCAGTATGTCCCGGCGCGGTGAGGGGGCGCTTCTAGGCTCACTTTTGAGTCAACAATTGATTTACCCAGGTTTTAACATCTCTCCAAAACTCCTCCCGTAAATATACACAAATAAAAATACGTCGATTAATTAGACTCGAATAAAGGAGGTCAATCAATTCGACTCAAGTGATGGAATCTTTTAGAATCGTGAACCAAATTTGAGTAATGTTAATGAAAAAAGGCTTTTCTGTGTATGCTATGTGTATATGTTTATTTCCTCTTACTGTAAGAATACACAGTTCTATGCTAAGGAAAGCCTCTATAATAACATAGAATTATATGGATAAAGCTCGAAGATCGATGTTTATATCGAATTTTGGTGAACCTATACGCAACAATGTTCACAAATTTACGCTTTACACTTTTCACAGGCTTGGAACTATCAGAATTTTCGACTTATTTTACATATAACTTTCTTTTCTTCATGTGTGTTACATTCTAAATGTAAGTGAGCACATGCAGTAGTATAGGACAAGATATGCCAGATTCGGTAAATTTTTTAGTTGTAACATATTCAGAACGCGACAATTTCAGAAACCATAAGAAGTTTCTCGTCTGTATCGTTAACAAAACAAAACTTTTCTCTTTTGTTGTTGACGATATTGATCGTGTCTAGTGCATCATCGATATAAGGCAGAGCTTGCAGCATCATTAGTATTAATGATCTTCGAGAACTGCCAACGCTATTTTGAATATGAGTCATATATTTAATGGTTAATGTTGTAGCATCATTATCTTTTGATTCTCGATAAATATTTTTCGATGATCTTTCAGAAATGTGACTTATACAAGGGGGGAAATTATCTACAAACGTTAAGCGTGTAAATATATTTGACTCTATTATACGGCGTACTTCAGAAAATTTATATTCATATGCTTTTCGTATTTACTTTTTTGAAATTTTATTTTGATACAACACAATGATCATTTATGATTCTTTAGAAATACATTCAAGGCGGGACTTACCCGTGTAAATTTTAAGCACACAGGTGTTTTACTCGTCTAAAATTATCTGGCTTATTGTGGACATCTTTCCCTACCTATAAGTATTTGGCACTCGAAAAATTTAAAGAAAGCCTATTAGTAGGTGCAACGGAGTTGAAAATAGAACGCGGAGGGCTGAGCAGGACTAAAAATCGTTTCAATAGGAATTAAGAATGAGGTCGCGGAAAGAAGGGCCAAAAATCCGGCACTATTGGCCCAGACTGTCTCAATTTTGCTTCCGATTTACTATTACAAACTCCGTCATGTAAATAGCGTCCACCTAAAATAGATATTAATATATATTATAATTTAAGTAAACATATCTTTTTCACAAGCCGATACATCGGAGATGTATCGGCTTGTGACACACACACACACACACACATTTTTTCCGTTGAAATATTATGCCCTGATTTTTTTACAGCTAAATAATTTATTTTAAAAGCATTCGACATTAATAAATTTCAAATTTTGAGCATTGCAAGGTGAACCTTTTGAGAAAGTTGTAATTTAGTGTATTTATAAATTTAATCCTAAGAAAATAAGTCACTGCATATTTGCACAAACTGACCTCTGTCGCAGGTTCTTTTGTAGCAACGGAATGTCTCTCTACCCAGAATCAGGTATTGACCATGATAATATGAACAAATCGGGTCTATGAAATTTAACTGAAAATATAATGTTCCTTTTAGGTCACCATTTTTTTGAAAAACCATAGTTATACAATATATGAACTTCCGTGTGATATTAAGCTTACTTACAGGACATTCACGTAGACACTTTACGTAGTTAACAATAGTGCGCCTGATGTTCTAAATGAGAAGAATAAGGACAACTTGTGTTACATATAATAAAGGAATTTTAAATAAGTATTTTATATAAGGTAAAAACTCACCTCAGTCACTGTAATGACAGGATTTGCAAATGTGTCGACGAAAAAGGCTGCGATGACTTTAGAAAAAAAATGAAAATATTAATTTTTTTTATTCTAAATTACATTGTATATGCATGAGATTAGGTTGAAGTATTATAGAAAGATATTATTATATTATATATATTATATTATATATATATATATATATATATATTATATTTGAAACTAAAGCTGTTGAATCATATTATCCTAAATAGTTTGAATAATGCCATTTTACTAATTTTAGTTTAAAAAGTACTTGTGTACGCCCATATGAGATGAGCGTGTATAGCAGTTCTGGTTTAAGAAATATTTGTCTTTTTCTGTTACTCATGGTTAAACTGAACATTTTCATATTTGAGTAGTGGAGGAAACTAAAATCAGTGCTAAATGTATTGTCATTCATCTTGTGTTCCAGAAACAATTGGAAGTAGGTAAATTTCATGTCAAAGACAAAATGGAGCCTTTAAGTGTGTTTTTCTTGAAAAATGACAAAGTTTTGGGCTTAAAATGTTAGAAATCTATCTGGATAGATGCCCCTAAACAGCGAACCCAATACAAATTTTCAGAGGGACGTAAGGATACTATAGTTCACATAAAAGAAGTTGTTGTTATTAATAAACAAACAGAACCTCTGTACTCGATTACAATTTGATATAATAGTCTTGTAAAAAATCTCTTTACAGCAAGTTTACGTATTTTGCGTAGATATAGATGATTACTCACTCAGTAATGAAAAATAGATTGACTTTTTCCCCGTCATCTTGAAAACTAAATCTCAATACAAATTTTTGTAATCAAATACTTAATGGAAAAAGCGACCGTGAAAGAAGAATTTATGGAAAAAAAACTAAATACTTGGAGAATGATAATAGTCGTTATTAAAATCGTCTTATATATTGTTTCCGAGCAGGTGTGAAATGTTCTTTTAAGATTCTGGGTAAATAAAGATAAATTTAATGTCTCGAAATGAGTTATTTATTATCTAAAAAGACGAAACAGTTAATTGCAATATAATATGGCATTCTTTCCTGTTACCAGAAAATATAATAGTGTTGTCATTCAACTTTGGAACGAAGAAGTATTGAAAAAAGTAATAAATGATTAAATCATTTATTAATAATTATTAATTATATAATTTTTCATGATTCATAGAATCAATATGTTACATAATGTTACGATATTTAAGAAATTAAAATCTAAAAATTGAGTTCTAAAAATTAAGATCTAAAAATTCCCTAGTAGCTCTGTTGATTCTCTATTGATTTTCCTACAATCCTCATTTTTTAGGACTTAGGAGGGTCGAAAAAGGTGTATTAAGCCATTTAAATGAATTTAATTTTGATCATCGGTTGATGCTCGTCGCCTGGAAATATTTTAATAATTTTATCGTAAACTGTTAATATCTATAATAACAATAATGAACAACTGGGTTATCTAAATATCGTCCTTTTTTCTTGCGATTTTAAATATTTTTCGTGTTCGTTTTGCAATTAATATTTATTTTTATTTGCGTCTGCTTCTTTTTCAATATTAACTCTCTTTTTCTGATGTGTTATAACGAAAAGAAAGCCAGATCTTTGAACTGATTTCTTACAAAGAATCAAATCCTTTAACATAGGGCCGGTGTTTGGCAAAAAGCAGAATCCTAAAGATCCGTTTTTATTGTGCACTTGTATCTGTCGTATTAGGGCCTCATTCTTCGTGCAGATCCTTCTTTCGTAACAAACACGACTAGCCAGAATTTCATTTCCGTCATTTACACAATAATAATAAAAAATCATCTTTAATTACATAAACAATTTTTTTTAATCAGAATGTAAATCCTGTTTTTTAAATTCCACGGCAGCATAATAATACTGCTGGAAAAACACTTTTAATTTTGAAATTAGAAGTGATTCTTTCAATAATATTAAGATTCAGAATATGTTATCAATTTGTGAGCATTCTTTCGAATTCTTAATATGATTTAGGAGATTTATTTTTCGTAAACGTAGATATTGTCTCTGAAAACACTTGCATAACCTTGGATAGATTTTGAATAGAGCAGAGGCGGTAGAGACCATTAACCTCGAGGTAATTTATTATCTGATGACATAAAACTTTTTTAAGGTCGACGATAGTAGAGATTTAGTACCTATTTGTTTTTTACTGATATCAAAAAATACTCTGATTAGAAATGAGGAACTTTCCCGCTGCCTTAAAATCAACCAGTGAAATGTCACTGGTTGAAATAAACAGAAGGGTATCACTCGAAATCAGTGAGAATTCACTGGTTCACTCAGTAGAATTCTGGCACTGGTTTAATCAGTGAGGTTCACTTGTTTCTCAGTACCAGTAGTCAGCTGGTCGTACGCCTTGTCGTCTCTCAGCTGGTTAGGTGGAAACTGTTGCAGAATTATTTTTTTTAAACCGCACCATATAATGGTATATAATATGTTGTGCCTAATAAGTGGGAATGTCCGTCCTTATGTCAAAGCGTCACGCCCCGTAAAGTCAAATCCAAATTTAACTTTTTCCAGGCCTAATATTTATTGCAGAAGTTGTTCAAATTTGTGCAACAAACTTAAACCCCTCAAAACTACCCTCTGGGCAAAGAACAGCATGACGGGGCCAGCGAAACATATCGCTGGTCCCGACATTATTCAAAACCAACTGTATATGGGCGCATTATTTTCGACTTGATTTATTCAAATTCGTGCAATCAGCTTCAACCCCTAAAAACTAACCCCTGGGTAAAGAACAGTATAACGGGGCCAGCGAAGCAAATCGCTGGTCTCGATATTATTGAAAATCTACTTTATATGGGCCCATTATTTTCGACATGATTTGTTCAAATTTGTGCAATCCACTTCAAACCCTAAAAACTACCCCTGTGTAGAAAAAAACATGGCATGCCAACGAAACGTTTCGCTGGCCCGAACATTATTCAAAATTAACTTTATATGGGCGCATTATTTTCGTCTCAATTTGTTCAAATTTATGCAATCAACTTCAACCCCTTACAAAAACACCTGTGTGCGAACCACCACGGTGGGAAAAGCAAAATAATTCGCTGGCGCCGGCATTATCCAAAATCAGCTTTATAAGGGCCCATTATTTTCGCCTTCATTTGTTCGAATTCGTGAAACTACTTCAACTCCTAAAAACTACCCCCTGTGTGATAAACACAAAATAATTTGTCCATATAAATTTCATTTTGGATTTCACACGACTGGTAGTTTTTAGGGGTTGAAGCTGGTTACAGAAATTTGAATAAATTAAGAAGAAAATAATGCGCCTATATATAGTTGATTTTGGATAATGTCGGGGCCAGAGAAATGTTTCGCTGACCCCGCCATGGTGTTTTCCACGCAGAAAGTCACTTTTAGTGTTTGAAGTTGTCTGTACAAATTTAGAGAAATTAAGAAGAAAATAATGCGCCTATATAAAGTTGATTTTGAATAATCTCGGGACCAGCGAAACGCTTCTCTGGCCCCACCATGCTTTTCTACACACAGGCATTAGTTTGTAGGGTTTGAAGTTTTCTGCACAAATTTTAACAAAGTAAGAAAAAAATAATACTGCCATGTAAAGTTGATGTGAAATAATATCGGGGCCAGCGAAGCGTTTCGCCGACCCCGCTATGATGCTCTTCACACAGGGGGTAGTTTGTAAGGATTTCAGTTGATTGCACAAATTTAAATAAATTAAGAAGACAATAATGTGATTATAGATAGTTGATTTTAGATAATATCGGGGACAGTCAAACGTTTCGCTGGCTCGGCTATGCTGTTCTTCGCACAGGGGATAGTATTGAGGGGTTTAAGTTGGTTGCACAAATTTGAACAAATTAAGACGAAAATAATATGCCCACATAAGGTTGATTTTGAATAATGTCAGGGCTAGCGAAATGTTTCGCTGGCCCGCCATGCTGTTCTTCGCACAGGGTGTAGTTTTTAGGGGTTGAACTGGGTTGCACAAATTTGAACAAATTGAGACGAAAATAAGGCGGCCATTTAAATTTGGTTTTGGATCATGTCGGGGCCAGCGAAACGTTATATATATATATATATATATATATATATATATATATATATATATCTAATACTAACTTTAATTTAAAAAAAATATGTACTAGCATCTGTATTAATATTTTTAAGAACTGAATTTCCATTAAATTTATAGCAAAATCGCTCCAGAAGTTTATAACGGTATATCATGAATGTATGGCAAAAGTATTGATAATTTCAACATTTACTTAAGTTATAAATATATTATGTTATTAATGTACAGTGTGAATTAGAAATAAAAAATTAGCCTAAGGTATTTGTTAAACCACAAATCACGTATCAAGTAACTTCCGCACATCCGTCATTCCCCTTAACATTTCCCTCTTTTTATCTATGAGCAATAATTTTTCGTAATTCACGACACAAGTCATTGTGTAATTTTAGAAAATCAACAAGGAAATCACATACAACTTTGGAAACACATTTTTAGACATTTTAACAGAAAAAAGTTCATATAAATTAATAAGAGTAAAAGACTCTATGGTTAAAGATTTAAAAATGTATATTTTGGAAGTACTCGAAGTTTATTAGTATTCAGCATTCCCTTTTGCATGGGAAGGAAAAACTAATTTTTCATGAAAAATATTAAAGCTTACAAAAAGCAATTAATTTAGGAATAGATCAAATTGTATGGAATGGTATTTGGGAAACAAATTCGTACAACTCGGTTCTCAATCTTAAAAATAAGTAAGGATTCTTCAAATATACCATTTTTTTAAATTTCTTTTTAAAAATAGTTCGAACGATATCAGCGAAGTTGCCGAGACTTTTTCTCCAAAAAAGATATCAATTATTAAAATTAAGAAATTTTTCAAAAATTGGTAAAAATTAATAGTGATACAAAATTCAATTACAAAAAAACATTGTTGAAAAATATTTTTTTTCAGTTTTAACATTTCTTCATTAGAAATAATTTCTATAAATAAATATTATTTGAATTCTTGAAATCATCCAAAAATTTTTTTTTCATAAATCTGGTTTTTGGATTGGAAACTACCTTAAATCTATTTAAACTTATACTAGATTGGCTTGTCTCGCAGAGTTGTACATGTATCTAATATGAAGCCTATAACCGCTGGTTTATTCTGTATAAAAAACTAGATGTTAATTCGATCTCAGGTGTTTCTATGTTATTTTTTTAATTTTTATTATATGGTACTCATTTGAATCTTATGATCATTTTGAATTATTATCATAAATTATTACTAAATAGTTTCGAATGAAAGAGGTCAACTGATTTATCTGAAGTTAACAAATCATTTTATTCTTGCATCAATTTTGAATTATGTTAAGTCACGTCAAGATTAATGTCGGAGTTCTCTTGAGCAGACACGTGAGTTTCCGCGCATGGTTCTGCGAACTGATTTGCTGCATCGGCTGTGAGACGAGCCTTGACTCTAGAGTTCCTTCCGGGTCGCTTACGCGATTTAACCTGGTATTTACGATTCTTTGAAAATATAAAAGTAATGAGAAGAAACCGCAGGTAAGTTATTACGACCCGCGGACTTGGCATGACTTAACTACCGCCGAGGGTGAAATAAAACCCCTCGACTAGACATAGTTACGGATCACCGCCAAGGGCCCTTAAACCCACTGATTTGACGTAATCGGATCACCTTAGTACACTTCGTGTACTAAGGACTTTAATCACCTTCAAACCAAATTTATAGCACTAAAATTTAAACAGAAAAAAATATACACAAATTCGAGTAGACAAAAAATGAAATGAAAGATACAGCCAAAGATGATTTAAAAAGGAATACAGGGCGATCACCCTTTGTCGTTCGTCCACTGGCGCGATATCGTACATGGACGCCCATCCGGCGTCCGTCAGATTCTTTGCAGTCGTTGGTACACTTCTTCCTTAGTTGGTCACGGAACAAAAGCATGGGCCGGGATTAAGACAGGTTTGAATTACGGCTCTTTTTTAAAAAAATCGCGTTTATCGCAGGCCGCCGTTCATGGCTGGGCAAGAGCGGTCTCGGTCGATAATTGGCTTACGCTGAGAAAACGAGAGGGGGCTCGTAGGCTGTATGAGATCCCCCATTTCCAGTTCCCGGACTTCTCGAGCGTCTTCGCGATCTCCATAAAATGTTTAAATGTAAAGCCTTATTGAAATGAAAAAGTTTGAAAATCTTTCCCGTTAAAATTTAAACTAACTGATTAATAGATAAATGTCTTTAAATCTTTATTTTAGTTTTAATCTAGCGTACCAAGGTTGAAGAAAGAAAAGCAAGATCCTGGGTAGCTTTTTTAGCAGAGTTAAGAGTATTAACAGGGGCGTGGCGAGAGAGGGAGGGAAGTGCTAGTGGGAAAGCAGAGAGAATAGTCGAGAAAAGACCGGTTTGAATCTGGCGTACCGAAGTTGAAAATGGAAAAGCAACATTTAAGCTTGCTTCTGGTAGAGTTAAGAGCCTAATGGGATCAGAAAGAGAGAGTCGAAGGTGTTTCTAGTGGGAAAGTTGAGAGAATCTTCGAGAAAAAAGTAGATTGAAAGTCGTGTGTGTGAGAGAGAAAGACATATGCGACAGAGTAAAACTGGTTTTGGTGTGACGGACCGAGTGTTAAGCTGGAAAAGGGAACTCTTCTCAGATTATGTTTGGTGGAAAAACGCAAACAGGGGCGGGTGAGAGGAAAGATAATGGTATAAGAAGGAAAGACAAGAGTCGAAACAAGAAGAATATTTTGAATGAGCTTTTCCGGAGTGCTGACGGGTAAGACAAGGCCGTTATAAGTTTCGGCGAAAAGTAGAGCCTAAATATTTCGAACGAGCATCTCAAATGTTCTAAGAGAGGAAATTTTCGAAACTGCGTTCTAGAAACGAGCTTGGATTCGTCCAGACAATCATTGTAAATTTAGGGTTGATATCAATTCTAACCCTTCCCAGATAGACCGTTTGTTACTAGACTTTTCATCTAAAAATAGTTATTTAAGACTAACAAACTTTAAAGATGCCTTAAAAATTAGTAAATTTAAATAAATAGGTACGTGGAACGATGCCAGAGGCTGGACCCGTCGGAAGTTCGAGATACACGCCTATTATCTCGACGGCAGGTGATATGGCAGGTCTAACTGTACCAGAAGCTCTGGAATCCACTGAGAGCATGTCTACTTCCTGAACAATAGGGTACGCTTGCCCAGCGGCATCTCGATTTGAGTGTGAACGCTCATCCTCACTCGCGTATGTAAGAGATTCATCCTCGCTGAAGATTTCATCTGGATACTTAACCGAAAGATATGAACATCAGGTTCATCGTCGATGAAGTTGAACTGTTGCGGTCGTATGACCTTCTGATCGTGATGGTCTGGCAGCTGTTATACACCGGCTTCAATCTCAGGTATGGCCCGCGCTGGTGGGGGAAACATTATATCACCTTGGACATTCTGAGCAACGCTGCCCTTAATAACCCAATGTACCTCTCCTGAGATATGGTCTAGAATTTGAATTGGGCAAAGCCAGACCTGCGACAACTTGACATTGTAACTAGCTGTCTTCTTGGATAACTGATTGTTAGGAACGTACAACCATTCGCCGGGAACAAAGCGTGTTGCAGTGCATTTAGTGGCGTACCTTGCCTGGTACGCGATCTGGTTGCTCCGAGCTTCCTTTTCTCGGCGTCGACGCTCCTCAGTTTGATCAGCTAAGTCTGGAATCTGTAACAAATCCTGAAGAATAGTCTTGAAGAAATGTTGAGCCTTGGCTAAAGAATAGTCTTCCTTCGCAGAAGATAAATGGAAGATACCTCTCGCTGCATTATGTCAGTGAAATCGGCCCAGACATGACATTTGAACTGAGGTCCGTTGCCGCTCATCAGCCTTCTTGGATATCCGTACCTAGAAAAGACCTCCTCTTCTAAAATTCTCGTGATTCTTGGTACGTCGGATGCTCGGAGCGAAAAGGCCTCCACCAATCGAGAAAAGAGATCCGTTACGACGAATATAAACTTATGGCCCTGCTGGCAGGTCGCGGACATGAAGTCTTAGGTTGTTCGTCACGTACTGGTTTGCAGCAAATGCAAAGAT
>JAWWLR010000155.1:45052123-45062453 GCA_035041075.1 Acraspis erinacei | reverse complement strand
CTCGCCTGCGAAACTGCGTGAGCTAGCAGTTCTAGGAAGATCGAGAACGGGGTGACTGAAAGCGAGAGTTCGGTGTATTTTCATTTTGACTTTCTCTATAAGGAAGAAAAATATTTGCTAATTAGCCATAATTAGGAAGCAAATTGCTCATTAGATGAGCAGAATTCAATTATAATAATAATTATAAATACAAACAAAGTTGAATAACCCGAGATCTAATTCACAGCTAGTTAATAATATTATCCATGCAAAAAAATATAGATAGATAAAATATTTATCCTCGATCTGGCCTTAGATATCGTTAAAAGCGAATTAATGATACTGGAAAAACTTTCAAATAGTTGTTTGCAGCATTCGCTATTGTTACTATTATTGTTAATGAATCATTTTCTCAAATCTTTAAAACAAATACATCATATAGCTGAAATCAAAATATAGAAAGTCTGAATATAGTGCTCATTAAAATATGAATTATTTTGAAAATGGTCTAATATTTATAATTAATTCATATTTGACGTTAAAACTCTAATGGTTAAAAAAAACCCTTAAATAAACTTCAAATAAGCAGAATTGGTAGCAGAAATAGATTTGAAATTGTCATACTTTTCCAAATCTTTGATGCGAACGTATATTATTTCTCCGCATTTCTTCATAAGACTAAGAATATATATTCTTATCTATATGATGAAAGATATTTAATTAATTATTTGTGTGTTGTACTTAACACTTTTCTTTAAATCGAAGCACTCAATACACAAAATTGAAAAAAAGGAACTGATCTGAAAGCACGTGGCCCGAAACGTTAAAATAAATTATTGGACAGAGCAAGGCGCCTTTGCGCTTTCCTACTTTCCCAATAATATTCCCATTTTAAGAATATTTTCTCCCTTTGGTTAGGATATGTCTGTAAGAATATGATGCTCTTAATATTTGAATATCTTCTTGTCAGTGAATATATCGCGCTGCAGTTTTATTTAATAATCTAAAAGAAATGGCGATGGACTTAGTACAATTTACCTAAAATTGGTGTTATAGCTAAAAATAGTACTTGCATGGTCAATATAATCATCTGAAATACCTACACATTTAGTTTATTTTAGAACTGAAACTTTTAATGTTTGGGAATTTCAGACTTAACTGAATTTCAGCTTGTTATCAAAAATGAAGTTCACACAGGAAAGTACGCTGTTCAAATTCACTGTTTTCCAGATTTAACCAAATTATCGGATTGCAAACAAATTTTGAATAATCGATTAGGCCATCGCATTACAAGGATTTATTATAAATTTACAATTCTTTAAATTGTAAGAACACTATATATTTTCAATTCCGTAAATAACGAAAATTTTTTTGCAATGTGAAAAGAATTGAAACTAAAATATTTTTCATTCACTGTGGACATATTAGCACACTGCAAAAATCAAAACTCTAGCACAACAGATATCAAACGTTGAAATCGTTCCACTAAATGATACTCCCCTTGAACCTCAAACTGTTTTTAAATATAAATTTTTTTTTTAAATAAAAATCATGAGTCATTCTGAAATTTTGTTTTTATAAATTTAAAAATTTTTTAACGATTCTGCTTTGAAACTTAACTTAATTTTTTTTTTAAATTTACGTTGGTCTTCCTATGAACCGCGACTACCGAACATTACAATGCGACCAAACCACAATTTGAATATGAAAAGTTAATGAATAATCCATTATGTATGTTTTCCCCTATCCTTATGGTTTGTTCTTTGTTTATTTGCAATACAAGCAACTATATAACGGCGAGAGTTGATTACGAAACGCTAACAAAGGAGCACGAAACAGCCCCATAAAGAAAAAGTGAAGTTAGAAATATTTATCATCTAAAAATATAAACAAGGAAAATTATAAAACATTTGAAATTATCAAATAAAAGTGTTTTATTATGAGGATAACTTGTAGTGGTGGTTATTAGTGTAATGAAGCACACACATTAATATATATATATATATATGCTTATTTGGCTACCCCGATGTAGAAGCCACGGGTGGAAGGGCAGACGAACTAGTACAACATCCCTTACCTATGAAGGTGACATCTGAAATAGTTAAGAATATTTATTGCGCGGTTTTCTATTATGCAAATAATCTTATATTCGCTTAAAGCCGATAGATATCAACCAATCTTATATGCTATATTTGGAATGTACATTTTCCAAATTGAAGTGTTTTTTATTTATTCATTTAGAGTTTAAAAAATTAAGCTTCGATGCGTTCGAGGTTACCAAAATGTTTAAATTTTATGTTTCTGAAAGTGAAACGTTGGTAAAAGCAGTATTTTGAAAAATTGCAAAAATTAATCATCACAAGGAAAAAAATGTTTAACTGCTGTACTGACCTTTATCGCACTTATCTTTGTAGCAATCATATTGCCTTTTGGAGAAGGTAATGTATGTACCATGAGTAAGTGCACAAACATAGCTGAAACTCACCCTCTATAAAAAATTTATCGTGCTTTAACTCAATGGATACCTCAAATTTGACTGCGGATTCTTGTAGAGTTAGTATGTAGAATGAAAGCCTGTCTTTTTGACAATCGATATTTTGATCTTCTACATATGTAAATAATCATTGGAGGTAGTAAATAGTTATTTTGTTCATTGCATTGAACCTATTTGCCTGGTTGAAAAACAGATTTTTACACAAATTTAGGCTTGAGAAAAATCTAGCAAATGACGGGTCGTACGTTAAGCAATGACAAGCAACTTCAATCTCTCCAATATTTTTCGCTATCGAAATTTTCGAAATATTTTCAAGGCCCTAAATAATTATCACTTTTCCCTGTAACATATTTTTTGTTAGAAGGGAGTATTTTTCTTAACGGAAGTTCTAAAACTTCCACTCAATGAATAGCAACTAAAGTGATTGAATTTCACTCTAAAAGAGCTGTACAGTCACGAACTTTTAATTATTAATTGCACTAAAGTAGCTTTAAAAAGATAATAGTCTTTTCTCGTTAAAAAGTGAAATTTCTTTTGCGATATTAACACTGCAAAAATCCGCTGTCTAGTTTCAGGTACATATTTCAACTCGTCTAAAAGAATAGTTTCTTTAGTTTAGAATTTCAGGGAAAACAAACGTTTTCCAACATAAAGAAGGCTGCATAAAATTATGTTTACTTACACTGCAACTGATTATACAACGTGTCACTTCCCAAGAAAGTGGCTGAAATATAATTTTAATTAGTAGAAGTATTATTCACTAAAGTTTTTATAGCTTGATAATTTGAAATTTCTCACATATTAAAAATAATGGAAACTATTTTTTAATCATATGGGTACACACTGACAAAAGTACGAGAATAATTTTTTATGACAAAATACTTTTACTGTAAAAACATACTCTTATGTATTTTTACATTTTTATAATTTATGATAGAATATCTTGGTCAACATTTATACCAGTAAAAATTCAACTTTCGATTTTTGGTGAGGAAACTCCCTCAGTTTGTTCGTTTTCCGAAAACAGAAAGGTCGTAATTTTTTAAAATCTTTTATTTCGACGTTAATCCGTGTCCTCGGACTCTTCAAATTAACATAGGACTTTGAAAGGGCAAAGCTCGGTGGTAGAAAATATGGAAGAAGGATGTACTTATTATAAGTTTTTGTGAATTGAAGTATCACCTCATCTTAAGGAATTTGTGCCACGTCAAAGTTCTAACCAATCGTATTTCAGGGGTGCAAAAAGGGTTAACCCTCGTCCAAGAACCTTTGATATACGGGAACATGTTTAATGGTTTAGGCCCCTGTCACATAGGCCATAGAGAGTTGGAGGCTCTAATTTAGCACTTTCAGAAGAGCAGGAATCCTCTGCGGCTGAGCTGTGATGCAAACTCTCAACATACATTGTGGGGGGGGGGGGGAGAACAGACGTGAAGAGCAGAGGAGGAGATTCAATTGAATACCGAGCTGTCACTGAGATTGAGATTCTAAATCGGGGTGATACTATCACATTAGAGTTTAACTATCGCCTGGACAAGATGGGGTATAACCCCACGACAGAGTGCATGAAAGGCGGCAGAGATGATGAAACATCCCTACATATCTTATGCCAGTGTCCGGCATTAGCTGGGCGCAGGCAACAAACCTTTGGGGTCCATTTTATGGAGCTTGAGGAAATTATGACGCGATAAGCCGTTGATATACTAGGCATCATTAGAAGGTCTGCGGCCAACAAAAAAAACTTATAGCTTGAGCGCCAGGGGTCTCTATCGGGGCAGCCTGTCCGCAAAAAATACAGAATAGCAAATTATTAATTAATTATTAATGTTAACTAATGAATAATTAATATTAGCTTAATAATTAATATTAATTATTAATAGAAAATTTATCAAATTCATGTTAAAAGCTTCTTTTCATAATTTTTTACATGATTCTTTTTTTTATTAACGAAGTGACAAGTTCCTAATTGTTTTTAAAAATAGTTTCAAACTGTTTAAATATTTTTTTTCCTTTGTAAATTGTGAAAAGTTATTAGCTTTCAGAACAAATGATATAAAGATAATAAATGTCAAAAGTGGTAAATCTTTCTTAACATATTTGGCATTTATTTAAGCAATTAATTTTTTTAGACAATTTTCCCCTTAAACTCTTAAAATTTTATTATTTTCTAGGATTATTTACGCAATTAACAAATGTTGATAGAAATACATTTTTAAGGATACTTGGTGATTATTTAAACATTTTTCATTTTTTTAAACAATTTTTTCCCCTTTTCTGCGTAAAAAGTTATTATTTTCTGGAATTAATTATGTAATTAATATATGTCGAGAGTAATATTTCTTTCTTAATGATATTAAGTAATCTTATACATAATTAGTATTTAATTAAACAGTTTGTATTTGTTTAAACAACTTTTATTTTCTTAAACAATTATTCCTTGTAAATCGTTCAAAGTTATTCTTTTCTGCATTTAATGATACAGTGAGCGAAAAATAAGATTAATATTTTTTAAAGGTATTTTGCGATTAATTAAAGAATTAATAATAATTTCATTGCGCCTTTTTACAAATAAGGTGGAGAATATCTAGTTTTTCGAATCTTTTTCACAATATCGCTTATTAAAGTAAATAATAAATCATTAATATCTAAATAATTATTCAGTATTTTCTTCTCTTAGAACTTACGCCACATATTTTTGAACAATATCAATTTGTTTCAATAATTTAATTCAATTGCTCTAAGTAAAGTATAGTCCTTTTTTCTTAGAAGGCCTGGTGGAAACATTTTTACAAAATAGTACGAAAAAACTGAAACCATTTCTACAGGAATCTACAAATAAGTACAATGTATTATAACCAAAATTATAGGAAAGTACAATTTTTTATTATTGTGACGAATTTGGTAGTTTTTTGCATTTTTTGTATCTTGTTTTATTTATTGTTCTTTCAATTTCCTTCAAGAATTTACAAAAAAGTACAACACCCCAAGAATTTAAAACTAAAAAATTCTGCTGGAATTTACAGATTTTGCAGCCAATACCTAAGTTGTTCTCTTTGGACCTACGGTAACAGATGTATTTTGAATATTGTAATGAGATAATTTTAAATTAGGGTGTGTATGTATATGATCGCTGCTGCAAAAAAAGCTTCTATGTTTAAGCTTGAAAAAGAACTTAAAAAGAAAATAATTGAGAAATAATTGATCACGGTCGTTCTAATTAAGAGATTCAAACTCTTGAAGAAACAAATTATTTCATTTAATGTGACAAAAATTGAAATACAAATTTAAAAACGCTATCATTTTCAATTCTATAAATAGAACAATGTATAAAAAATGTATAAATGTTTAAAATTGTATTATTATATAATACATCTTCTAGGCTCTTTCTTGTCAATCTTTTTTTTAATTTAATTTTTCCATAAAAATTCATTTTTAATTTTTCTAGGAATTTTGATAACAATTTTTCTTCTCTTAAACCCTTTGAAAATGGCAAAATAGATTTAGAATTTTATGTTCAAAATTGGAAAAAATCTACATCTTGTTTTAAATGTTTTAAAATATTTTCAATCTTTAAATTGATATTCAATTTTTTCGAACCTTCTAAATATACCTTAACAAAAGTGATGACTGTGAGACACATTAGGTTACGCAAAGAAATTGAGGGCTTACAAGAAGAGTATATAAGGTGGCCACTAGGCATAGTCTAGTGGATGCCGGGATATATGGTGAGAGAAGAAGGGCAAAAGGATAAATTAAGTACTAGAGCGGGAAAGAGGGCATGGAAATTTAAGACGAAGCTGTGGCAGGGAAGGGGAGGGAGTTAGCGAGAAAGTGTTTGGTGGAGGTAAAAGGAAGGAGAGCGAGTGCTATAGAATTCACGAGATGGGAAGAAGAAAGGAGGGAGTTCTTTAATGCTAGCGGTATAGAAGACGGGACTGAAGTGAACTATGATGAATTGAAAAAAGGAGGGGTAAAGTCAATTAATAGAAAGGTGGGAGTTGACTGAGCAATCAAAATATAATAAATGGTATAAGATGATAAAAAAGAAAGGAGTAACAAATTATTTATAAAAGAGATCGTCAGAAAGAAACTGGACCAGAATAGCAAGATTTAGATTGTGAAACGCGGTAAGGGAAGCATTACATTGGGAAAATAAAGAAAAAAGAAAGTGCAGAATCTGTAAATGGGAAAAGAAGACATAAGAGCTTGTATGGGAAGGATGTAGGAGAGGAATGGAAGGTAAATGAAGCTGGCAGGAGAATGTGGTGAAGATTCTAGGGGTAGAGGGATTAGGAGAAGAATCGATGAAGGAGTTGGAGAGGGCTAGAGGAGCGAGTGAGAAAGAATGAGAAAATGAATGGGAAAAAATGGCAAAATTGAAATACAAGAAAAGGGAAAGAAAAAGGAAACGGAAATCGCTTAGATTAGAAGCGTACCGATTTCTAATTATTGGTTACGTATTATAACGCGTAAGTTACGGATAAGTAGATTAAGATGCGGTTGCGTTCTCGCTCTCTCTCAGTTTCTTCCTTGCATGCTCACTTTCGATTGCTCACTTACTCTTTCATTAACAAAATTTGCACCTGTTTTTAAAACTTTTTTGCGTTTTCAACAAAATAATTTCTTTAGTGACTAGAAAGTAGGACTTGCAACCAAAGAATATAAATTCCAAATCAGGAAAATAAGAGTAAGCATTTGAAGCGAAAAGAATGAAATTTTAACCAAAAATAGTTTAATTTTCTTATTGGGTTCCATTAATTCATTTCGTATTTAAGCGAAATAATGACAAAAAAATGTCAGTGGCTTAAAATCAGAAAAAACGCAATTATTTTTAATAATGGGGAGAGTGGAATAGAATAAAGTCTGTAAAGTCTGAAATATGAAAGTGATTTTCAAACTTATTAATATTGAACTTTACAAAACAAGTTCGTATCGTTACTTCTGCTGCCCTACCATACCCCTCGTTTCCCATTTATCGACAGTTTATTTTTTTTTTGCTATAAATTCTTTGATTAGAAACTAGTTTTATAGTATGGCATACAATTGTTGCCCAAGAATTTTTGTTTCTATCGCATACTGTATGTGCCATTGAAAAAATAAGGTTATATAGCAGACTTGGCACAAAGATTGACACGTAAACGGTTTTTTTTATTTAGCGTTATGTCTGCCGATGATTTATTTATGGAAATGATAAACTTTCTAGGGTAACTATGCAAATAACGATTAATGCGAAGTCGGGAACAAATATTAAAATAATGATAAAAAATCAATTTTTCTGTGACATTTTTCCTGTCTTTTTTAATGTCGGATAAAATTACTACTTTATGTTTGACATCTAAATGAGTAATCTCTGATGGGAGTACAGCTAAGAAGAATTAATAATAAATGAAGAAGGCATAGTTATGAATACAAAGAAACAATATTATCTTGATCTAAGAAAATATTATTTGTCTCGAGAAAATATACTAGATTCAATAAACTTATTTCTCTTTACAAAAACACGTTTGCTTGTTTAGAAGCTTTTTCTTAGATAATGAAAATATTTTACAGTCCGTATTGGTGACAATATTTTCTTGCTTCAATGCTGATTGTTTCTCGTGTACAAAAATCATTTGAACATTTATTAGAGACACTAGAGTTTAAAATGATATTATGTTTGAGTCATAATCATTGCTAATATAATTAATGTAAGAAATAAAGACATTTTGTTTTAAATATAGTATAGGAATTTAAAAACTCTTCTAATTATAGAAAAAAACTCACCTCTCCACAGAAAGCGCAGGTTTCCCAGTGTGCAATTGTAGTGACTTCAAAAATACAAAATTAAACATATTTTTTATTCATTTCATTATTCCAATTAAAGGGTCCGCAGTCTAAATCTTTTAACTGAAATTTTTTTCGAAATTGATTTTTTTATATTTTCTAAAACATTTTTTATATGAAGTTAATATTCCGCAAACGACAAAGCAAGATACCTTCTAGATTTTTTAAATGGATTTTCCAAAATTCAGTTTTGATATCTAAAGTGTAGGTCCGTGGTCTAAACCTGTGTAACTGTTTATGTCGTCTTATGGGAATTTTTTTTCCTCACATCTGCTCAGTTTCTTCGCAGAATAGGCCAGTGAGAAATATGTCAGTATGTGGGCAGTTAAGTGCATGTGTATGTCAAATGTTATTTGTGGCTACTTTTATGTCATCTTCGATGTTGTCGTCCATATACCGCTGTAAAAACGAAGATCAGCGATGTATTTCGATTACTGAAACTCAGAAATTTTTTGCAATAAACTATTTGAAATTTTTGCAAGCACATCTATGTTCGGCATGCGATTCAAAAGATTTTGAGATTTAACACTAACCCGCAGCTAGAAAAACAATGTAGAAAAATGCGAGCCTGGGAAAAACAATAGAAAATCAGCAGTATAACACCGCAGATATCAGGTTTAGACCGCTGGAGCCCTTGTAGATAACATATGTGAATGGTTTTTACTTTTCATATAATACTCAATTTTGATTAAAATGTTACAAAACTAACGTTTATTCTTTTTTTCTAGTAAATAAACAAAAAAAGAATTTATAGTTTCAGAAAACATTGCGAATTTAAAAAATAACAACGCTTTTCCTTCGCCGTGTGAAATTTCTGAAATATCAGTTAAGAGCTTTCGACCGCCGACCCTTCAATTTAACTTTATATAAGTGAGATAAAGTTTTTTTTATGAATCTATGCAAAATATTTACAGCTAAGTTATCTGAAGCTATTTTCTGCATTTTTTATTTACGCAATTTTATTTACTCTTAACTTAGAAATAATTGACTCAAGATCAGAGCTTTAGTACCTGCAAAAATGGAGTAAGGATACTGTTAATTAATCAATCGTTTTTTGGCATTGTGCATTTTTTTCTTGACATTTTTAGTTCAAGCAAGTGTTAATATTTATTTATTAGGAATCAGATGACTATTTTATAAGAATGTAATCAAATTAACTTTGAACAATAATAATATTCAAAAAGTTGGTTCGGTTCATAAAGGGTTCTAAGGCTCTATTCTTAATTGAATTCTAAGTTTGAAATTAGAATGAATGTAATATAAAAAGGAGTTTTGGAATAGGCCAAAAAGTAGTGATTTTGGTAGTTTTCTGTTGTTTTCAAAAATCTCAATGAAATTTCTGCTTGAGATTAAAAATAAGCATGCGGACAAGAAATATATGGAACGATTAGTAATTCTTTGCGTTATGAACAGTCATTTAAATTTAAAAAAATCAATAATTACGATTTTAATGATTGAAAGTAACATACATCATAACGTTTATTAATTTTACTCTTTCTTCAATAATTTCTAAATAATTATCTAATGTTCAGCATATGGATCCTTTAGAATTTATATACGTTAATTGCTAAAATGAAATTCTCTTACACTAAGAATGTATTTTTTCTTATGAAAGGTTACTTACTTAATAAGAAAGCGAATATCGATCTTCCCGTCATCTTAAAAATTGGATTTTAAGACAATATTTTTATGCAGAAATATAAATTTTTTTCAGACAAAATTTCATGAATTAACTATACTCAATAAAGGAACTTAACACCTAGAAAATGATAATAGTTGTAGTTACAATGGCTTTATATAGTATTTGGTTATACGTGTCGAGTAAGTTATCCAGGTTTGGCCCAAATAAAAATAATATTCAGATCTCACAATGTATACACAAAAAAGAGTGAATATTTCGTTTCATGTACGTGAAAGGAACCTCTCTGTTTTTTTATTTAATCCCTCGTTTTAGTATGCATACTTACACAGCTAACATCAGAAAGCTTTTAAAAATATTTTGAAACCACTGCAGGAAATGAATGAAAGCACTAT
>JAWWLR010000155.1:44979257-44993979 GCA_035041075.1 Acraspis erinacei | reverse complement strand
GTTATTTCCGCTCTGTAAAAAATATTTACCTATATATCATTTATTAATAATAAGGTTCCGGGAAATGATCGGGAAAAAACGGGAATTGATTTAAAAAACCTGGAATTTTTGCAACTTTTTTTCGATACCCCTATAGTAAATATTGATATGTAGTGATTGTAACTTTTTGTTTTCAAATTAAGATTTTAAATTGTAAAGTCATGTATGCATCTAATAAATAAATAAATGTACATATTTGTATATATGGTTGTTATATTTTTGCGCCATAATACTTAGAAATATATCGGCGTATTAGCTAGAAAAATTATAGGCACTTCAGCCAGAAAACGCAGCTTAATAGGCTGTCATCTTTAGCTATATTTTTTACCTAGAATTTCTGGATGAGCATAGTTAGGTGTCATACCTATACTTGTTTAGAACTAGAAATATAGGCATGCCATCTAAATTTTCTAGGTATTGTAACGATATTTTATCTGCAAGAAAATCTGTTCAATATAGCTAACTATTTAGGAAGACGAAATCCAGCGATACTTTCTAGCTGGGATAGCAAGCAATCTGGGTAATATACCTAAACATTTTTTTTAAATAAGACCTTACCAATTCTCTTCACTGTTCAAAAAATTACCCTAAAAACTTCTAAAACCTCAATCTCAATCATACTATCGCAAATAATGCACTATTTTTTGAAAACCCAGAAAAATATAAATAATTTCGGTGGAATTTCCCCTCAGTTTAAGAACAAATCCGTGTTTTTCGTCAAAATAAGATCTTATCAGTTCCCTTACATGTTTGAAAAACAACAGAATAACTTTTTGAACATACATTTAAATTATGCGACTGGAAGTAAGGCATTATTTTCTAAAAATAATGGCAAATGTAAAATCCTTTCTACTTCGGTAGCATTTATCCATTCTTCAAAATACATATGGTTGTTTTCAAAACGAGATCTTGTCAGTTCGCTTCTATCTTTCAAGAAGCAACGCAAACAACTTTTAAATTATAAATTTCAATAATCTGACTGTAAGAAATATATTATTTTATGAAAATCATGAGGAATGTAAAGAATTTTTAAGCTTTGGTAGCATTGGATCTCATGTTTAAAATATATAAGATTCCGTCATTAAAATGAAACCTTGTCAGTTCTCATCAAAATTAAAAAATCACCCCAAAAAAATGTTTTAACATGAATTTCAATCGTGTGAACGAAAGTATTGTATTGTTCCCTGTAAATCATGAGAAGTAAAGATAATGTTCACGTCTGTTGAACTTTGCTTCTTTCTGAAAATAGATAAGAGTTCATCGTCAAAATGAGACCTTGTCAGTTCCCTTCCCTATTTGAAAAGATACTTAAAACACGTTTTAACATCAATTCTAATCATGCCACTAGAAGTTATGTATTATTTTCGAAAAATTATTAGAAGTGTAAAAATCATCTAAATGTTGCATTTGCTCTTTTTTCAAAACAAATCTTATCTTCCGTGATCGAAAATTTAAAAAATAATTTTAAACAATAATTACAATCCTGATGCTTGAAGTGAAGCATTGCGGTTTGGAAAGAGAAGAGAAGTTTTAATAGTTCTCAATTTTGCTGACCTTTGACATCTTTCAAAGAATGGATAACTATTTTTCGCCAAAATAGGACTTTGCTAATTCATCTGTTTGAAAAACTATTTAAAATACTTTTGAAGCATCAATTCTTTATTTAAAATAAAGTTAGTAGATCGTATTATAATATGCGGCACCGCGACTATGGGTGAGCGTAACTGCGGGAGGATGTGTGGTGCTTCCTCAGGCGTGCAAAAACAGGAGCCTTTTTACGTGAGCGGTTGGACTATGTCCGGTTTCGTTAAAATAGGTCAGGTCCATGGTCAACTTCAAAACCGCGAATATCTCCGAGTTTGACAGTATTTCAGTTTTGATCTAAAAACATTAATTCCCAAACGAACAAAAACTGAATCTTCAACAAAAATGGATTTCTAACAACATTGTTTAACATTTAAAGATTTATTTCAATTTTGAACTAAAGTCACAAGGTTTTGGACGAGTATCTGAAGGGTGACCTTGAAGCTGATCAGCCGTCTAGACCTGTTTGTTTTTACACGAGCCTGGAACGACCTTGATATATATCTGAACGGAAAATGTCAACGCCAAGATCAGCCTATAATTTCCCTTTTTTCTTCCCTTTAAGGTAAAAGGTGTCCACTGCAAATGGGATATGGCTGTATTTTGTTTTTTCTACAATGAAAGGATAGGTTACTGCAAATTGGATAAGATTGTATTTTCATTTTTCACCAAATAAATAGAAAGGCTACCGGGAAATAATTAAGAGTGTGTTAGACTACTGAAAGAGGGCTATGTTTTCACTCATGCCTACACTGTTTTCAATTTTTCATTGAAATTTCTATTATTAATTTTCTAAAAAAGGAATAAGGGTGTGATCTTACTCAATTTTATGTTTTTCGGAGTACAGTCTCATCCACAAGCACGCCACCCCGTGGTACTTAGAATAATTTATCTGCATGTTCTAATAAACTGCACTATCGACTTTATAACCATTGTGTATTCAGTTTTCTGTCCAGTATGTTATTTTGTTTCGAATTTTGTTTCAACAATCTGTTTATTATTTGTCATTTAAACATCGATTAAAGATTTCAGTAAGCAAATAAATCATATATTGGCAGGAAAAGATGTTAATTTTTTTAGGGAGATTTTAAGAGAGACTTTAAGGGAGATTTTTTATTAAACTAATGGGGTCGAAAATTAATTCGCAATAAACGTGGAAACAGATCTTAGCAGGGAAGGTCGTTAATTTATTTTAGGTGATGCTGAAACACTCTTGAAGTTAATTTGAATACTTTGCATATCAGTATAATATTGTTTAAGTTTATTATAAATTGACTTCCGACCCCAATAAAGCATTTTAAAAAAATCTCTTGTGGATTTATGTACTTTTTAGGAAATGTCGATTTTCTTCCTTGGATCTTTAAAATTCGTTAGAACAATCCTTAAAGTACATTCAAAGACGTTTCATACTAGAGAATGTTTTGAACATTTCTCGTAAATTGATATTTCATTCCAATAATTTAATAAAAACATCTCCTATGGTTTTCATTTTGCCTTTTCAAAACAAATCGGATACTCAATAGAAGTTACACTAAGTTACACGAAGGGTGAAATAAAACTAAAATGAAAAATAAAAAAAATACTTATCACAAATTCTGCCATAAATTTCAATTTTCTTCCAATACTTATCAAACAAATTTGTAAGAAGAATATTTAGGCAATTGCATTATTTGCAGCATTGAAAATAAAAAGCGTGATTTTTTTAATGCAGATCAACAGTTATAGGTAAAACTTGCTTCTACCAACCATATTCAAGCATTTTCTATAGCAATGGTCGTCACATATTGCGAAAATATTTCGGGTGAATTTTATAATAAAACAAATGAAGCTAAAATTCAATAAAAGGTTTGATGTATTTATTTTATTATTTTATGTACCGAGTATCTAGAAAATACAGCCGATATCAGACATCATTTTAATGTTCGTCATTATAGTTTAATACTGCATACTGGATATGTTATTAATTATTAGTGAAACAAATATTACTCGAAACAGAATAATTTTAAAATAACTACTTGAAGTATAAGAATGCTAACATATTTGGCTTATGTTCACTGTAACCCGGGTGTTAATCACAAAATAAAGCCAAGTACGAATAGTAAAAAATTTCGCAGCTAAAGTATTTTTTCATGTAGAGAATGTTATTGAAACGAAAAGATTATTTTCTGCAGCTGTTTTTATTAAAAAATAAAATTTAGGGCCTTTTTGCATCATTTTGTTAAATTTAATCTGTTTATTATCATGAACCGCAGGAATTTCGAGACGTACATTCTTGAGCTAGAAAAAAACGACAACAATATGTGTGATTTTTATCCCTTTTCATACAATGCGAATGCTGAAATTTTGGAAATAAATTCTAGAACAAATATTAATTAACAGTCATCGTCATCATATTTCAGTACCCTCCCACTTATCGTACAACCACTTATTGCGACTTCCCCTACCCGCTTTGATTCCATGGCCAGCTTTTCAAAAATTTTGACATCAATGTAACCTAGTTAATAAGTTCGATTTAATTTATAAATGGCTATCAATTCTAGACCAATAAAAAATCAATACGAATTGATTTATTTTGAAACGCTTGCATGGCTATCTCAAGTAACGAAAATTGTTATTTTTGTTTTCTGAATAATGAAAATAAATAAATAATAAGACATATAATAATAAGATATCCTATTCCTAGACTTCCGAATAGGTGGGAGAATACTGCATTTAGAAGAAAGGGCAATAAAATGCACACTCATCTTCTTTTCCGTGTATATAAAAGCGCGTTCTAATCATAAAAGACAATTATTTAGTAGCACGTTAAACTTATCAAACCTAACTTGAGGGTACCACAAAAGGTTAGTGAAACTACATCTCCAAAACTATTTTTCATTATCACCGTTTTTTCACTTTGATATATAATTTTGATTCTCTTTTCTCATACTGGTCTTCATTTGAAAATATACTCAAAAACTAGTATACGCTGTCTTTTAAAAAAGATCTTTCCCAATCAACTAAGAGTTTTTTTTTTATTTCAAAGGTCGTCTCTACGCAACCAGATCCGTACATCATAACTTTTTCTCATTTTTAGAGTATACAGTTTAAAACTTTAGGATTTAAACAAAATAATATGAGACTACAGTAAATAGAGTGAAGTTATAAACAAAAATTTTCTTCATTTACTAGGTTGCAAAGAGATTAGTGCAATCAAATGTTAGAATTGTATTTTTATTGATTTCTTTTTCATCATAGTATCTTAAAAAACAAAGAAATTAACTTCCGACGAAGCTGTTGCATTTTCAATGAAATATTGAAAGATCCGAGCAAACAGATGCACTTTTAACCAAAGCGATACATTTTCTAGTTCAATTTGTTTTTATTGAGTTGTGATTTCATTACTTTAGAATAAAATATGTCCAGTTTCAGGAGTTTAATTTTTTATATTTTAATGACAGTGAAAATTTATTTTCCAACAGAGAAAGAACCGAAAAGTGACTGGGCATTTTTTCAAACAACATTTGAAATCATTCAATTTTTTATTTTTCGTAAAAGTGCTTAAAATTATATAATTTGAAATATTTGCGAACCTTTACTTATTCATTCTTCAAATCAGAGTATTGCATCTGATAGTATTTATATTTCTAACTAGAAAATTTTAAATATCTGTTAAATTTGTAAGAGTTTGAAAGAGTCGACTGAGAAATCTCATAAAATATATATCCCATTACTGAAGAAAGCCCGGAAAAAGATATTCACAATTGAAAATTCCCAAAATATAAAAATTGCGACTTAAAATGCTTGAATAATAAAATTTTCGAAAAACTTATAATATTGGAGAATTAAAAAATTTCTGCATAAAAAAAATTCAGGCAGAATTTTGCGGACTTATGAAAGAGCGGATAGTGCAAAGTTCTCGAATTTAAACAATTAAAACATTTTTTTTAGTAAATCATATTTATTCACTAAAAGTGCAATAATGAAATATTTTTGTCGAAAACGATGTTTGTGCATTGGCAGTGTATTTTCTTTTTAATTGTTTGAATTTGAAATAACAATAATTAGAAAAAATTCGAACGCAAAAGAACAATGCAGAAACAATATTTTGATTACGACGGCGAACATTTTCTTGTTCGGAGATTTTACAGTGTCGATAACTTTCTCTCGGAAGTTTTAAGTCATCCAATTTGAAATTTAAAAATTTTTAATTTAAGGGCTTTTAAATTTTCAATAGCTATATTAAATAATGTTATAATTTAAAATTTTTTCTAACTAGTTTTCATTTTCCTTAAGTTAACAGAGCGTATAGTAATTTAAAATACAGTTATCAGTTCGTATTACGATATGCAAATATTTGGTAAAACATGACTAATAATGCCATTTAAACTAAAGCCTCGATGTAAAGACCATTTTATTTAAAAAAAATCAATAAATACAAATTTTTGTAATCAATTTCAAGAGGGTTTATGAGTTACAAACAGGGGTATGCAAAATTTAAAAAACCGGAACATGGCGCTTTGGCACTTTTTTCTTTTCTCTCCGTAAATTAATGTTAAATAATTGCGATTTTTAAGAGTCAAATCACCATGAGTTTTTATATAGTAATAAAAAAATCTTCCAAAACCACCAATCGGTTATGAAATACCTTTTTTGCAGACTAGAAAAGAAAAGCCAAATTGACCAAAGAATCCAATTTAAAAAAATTCACATAAAGTTCTGAACCCTTAAACTACCAAAACGGCATAAATTGCTCCAACCTTTCAACTTTTGTGTTCTTTAGGAAAAAGTTTTTCAATATGTACAAAGCTTCAAACCCTGTCGTAATTTTTCACGCTCCTTCCTAATCTGAACTTAGAATCGCCCTATGTTTGGCTATTTTTTTAATGGTGGCTAAAAGTGAAAAACTGGCCAATTAAAACATTTTTTATTTCAAAAATTCGAAAATTTCAACAAGAAGTCATCAACGTAGGCTGCTCATCCTCTGGATCTTATGGAATATTGTGTTGCTGTAAAAGATACGACCCATAGTGAGTGAAAATCCAATATGACGAATTCAACATGGCGACCGAAAACAGGTAAAAAATGGCAAATTTCAACAAATCAACCGATTTGGAACAAATTTGGTGTATAAAAATTTTCGGCCACGCTGATTACGAATCTGATGTCAGATTTACAACATTCAATATGATGGACGAAGTTTTTTTTAATTCAGCCGATTTGGACTAAATTTTGTATATAAAGGTTTTTGGGGCTGCTGATTACAAATTTGAGATGAGATTGGAAAAATTCAAGATGGTGGATCCAATATGGTACACGAAATCCTCAAAATTGATCGTATTCGATCTCAAAAATGTATATTTAGGCTTTTTCAATCGCTGGTTACGAATCTCGGATCAGATTTGATACCCTAATTTTATGATACGTATAAAAAACTATGTAATATTATGTAATTATTATGTAATTGCATTTAAATATGTAATTATGTATTATCAAATTAGGATATATACCTGATCCGGAATTCGTAACCAGCGACTGAAACAATCTAAATATACATTTTTCATATCAAGTACGATCCATTTTAAAGATTTCGTACGCAACATTGGATCACCCCTTTTGAATTTTGCAAGTCTGACCTTAAATTCGTAATCAGCGACCCCAAAAACCTTTATAAACCAAATTTGGACGAAATGGGTTGACTTTTTGAAAATCGCAGTTTTTTACCTGTTTTCGGCCGCCATATTAAATCCGTCATAATGGAGTTCAACTCACTATCGGTCCTATCTTTTAGAGAAACAGAATATGCCACAAGATCCAGAGAATTAGCAATCTACGTTGATGACTTCTTGTTGAAATTTACATTTTTTTTATAGAAAAAATTTGGTAATTGGCCTTTTTTCGCTTTTAGCAGTTGCAAAGTTGCAAAGTTGGAGCAATCTATGTCATTTTGGAAGTTTAAGGCTTAAGAAAAAACAAATACTTCGTTTTTGGGACGTGTGGGGCAAGTACTATTCAAAGCAAAAAGCGCCAGCTGAATCGCTGAGATATCCATGTAGAATTTTTGCTAATATAAAAAAATGCTGTGGAAGGACCCCTATATGATTATATTACCTAATTATGTTCCTAATATTCAAGAGAACATTTGCGACATTATATTTTTAATAACTTTAAAAATGTACCTTGCAGGGGAGTGCAGATTTATGAAAAATATATTTATTTTAAGGCTGTTAATAAATAATGGCTCGGCCTACGACAAAATGTCACGAGAGGAAAAGATTTTATTTTGTGACAGAGATAATTAAAAAATTGAGGACTGTGCATAATAATTAAGAAAGTTTTAAGAACATTGAAATCGTGAAAAATGGAACAGCTTAGTAAAACGACGCAATGGCGTGACATTCTTGAATCTATTGACACAATAAGGTCATACTATGCAAATGTACACTTCACGTAGCCTACCTTCAACTTATAAACATGGCTTTCCAGTGTTTGAACAAAGTTAAGACAAAAAAGAATTTTTTTACCATCTTAAAATTTTCCGTCAAAAATTACAAAAATTCAGCAAACGCTGTGAAATTTATTTGCCTTGAATAATCATAACCTCATAATTCAATAGTGGAAAATCAGCTGTTTGCTTGATATAAATTGATATAAATTTTATTGATATAAACTGATATAAATAAATGTAAAATTTAAAAAAGTTTATTAAAACGGAAGACTTTTTTTTCTTGAATTTCTTGACTTTGTTGACAAAATGAGAAGGTCATACTGTGAAAATGTAAACGTGACTTAGTGTGTCTCTAATTTAAAAACATTGTCTTCTGGTTCTTTGAACAAAGATAAGATAAATAAGTAATCTTTACAATCTTGAAATAAAAAGGTATCAATGTGATCCAAACTAATTAAACACGTGCATGGTCTTCATGCATGTGTTTATAGTATAGATTTTTTTCTTACACAAATATACTTTCGTGCCTCTCTGAATAAAACTTGTTAAAGCTTAACTAATTACTAGTAAAAGTTTACTAATTTCAATAGCGAAAAGTGATCCACTGAAGATTTATAAAACATTACTCTTTTGAGTAGTCATAATATTTCCTAATTCAATAGTGAAAAACCATAAATTGTCTGTAAAAACGTGTAAACTTATTTAGGAGTGTATATAATAATTTAAAAACTTTATTAATATGAAAAAACATGATAAATAGACTAAATTAATAAAACGACGTGACGTTGTAACATTTTTATCTTTATTAAAACAATAAAGAGGCCGTATTAAGAAATAATTGTTAACCCGAGCTAGTGTATTTTCATTTTTAAATTATCGCCCTCTGATCGTTTGCAAAAAGTTAAGAAATTTTTTTTTTAATTACAAAGGATCAACAGGCTGCAAATTAATTATGAACATAGAGGGTCCTCATATGATTTGCTTTAACAGAATTCTATTTAAGATTAAAGAAATTTTTTACAGCGGTACATTTTTCTAGTTTTCCATGGAAAATTTCAATCATTCAAGAAAGCGTGGATTTATAAAAGATATAGTGCTTCAACGAATTTGAATAAATAATGGCTCGTCATACGAGGAAATGTCACAAAAGCAAAAAGTTTTAATTTTCGTCAAAGATTAATATATTTTTCTAAATCAGTTATATCCCTGGAGGGTTTCTATTTAAAAGAATTTTTATAAAAATAAAGCAAAAGAGTTCATGAAGAATAAACACTGCTATTAATGGTAGGCATAGGTTTTTCATCCGTTTTGGAATGAATTACGACACGATTGTCCCTGGTGATTTTTTATTTACAGATTAAAAGTTTAGACGTTTTCCTCTTAAGAATAGCATTTTGTTAAGAACAATTCACGGAAAGAATTTTCCACGCGATCGCACGATAGCTTTTTTCTTTTCTCTTCTTTGAAGAGGTCTAATCTCAAAATAGACACTGCAGAAGTTTCGAATTTCTTTGAAGAATAGATGCTGTGGTACATTTGTGCAAATATGTCAGTTTTGTTAAACAAATCATTTTTTTATAGTGCTGTATATTGCAAACAAGACTTTTACCTGTGCCCAGAGATACTAAAAATGAGTTTATAATTTTTGTTTTACTCAAAAATAAAATGATTCGGAAAATTGCTTAAGCAATAACTTCTCGGGATTTCAAAAAATATAAGCGAAATATTCGTAATAGAACAAAAGTTTCCCTGAACATTCTTGAACCATTCTAATAAAAGTTTCGGAACACCTTCCTTGCGCACGTCCTCTGATGCGCAGACTACTTCCGGGAAGCGTCCTGGAAGATTTTTCGTAATTCTCTGAAACTTTCATTGCAATGTTCCAGAAATGTTCAGGGAAACATTTATGCTGTTCAGGCATATTTGTTTAATATATACCATTAATGAAAATTTCTCAATAATCTTGATGATCCCAATAATCGTGAAAATTGGTTATGAGTTGTATATATTTAAAAAAAAATTTCAGAAGTAACATTTTATGATAAAACCCACTTATTTTTCCAACTTTATAGTGTACAATGAGATTGTAATCGTTTCAAATTAGACATATAGTACAAGTCCGATAACTTTCCAACTTCGGGGCTGTAGGAGCGAAAAATTCCAAGAATTGCGGACTTATCGAATGCTCCCCCTAGTAGCAAGATATTAGGTGTGCGTATGCGTAAATCATGGGCGCAAATCATGAGAAAACTAGCAAACGTAGCGGGAGGACCATAATTCGTGTGCGTGCCGTAGGTGTGGACGTTTTAAGGGGAGTGTATACTTATCGGACGGAAAGTTATCGGACTTGTACAGTACAGCAATAAAATTGGCTACACGACTATTGGGACTGAGGTTACGATTACTAGGACTTTTGCCATATTCTATTGAAACAAATTACAAAAAAATTCTTCTACCATATATTTTAATCTTAAACTTAAAAATAAAGAATTTTTAAACCAAAATGTAATAGTTAAATTTTTATATGAAAAATTAATTATTAAAAAAAAGACTAATTTTCGACCAAAATGTTAAATTTTAAATCAAAGAGGTGAATCGTAGACATAAATTAAGTTCTTTAAAAGTAGTAGTTTAACTCTCAACCAAGAGTTTGGATTCTTAACTAGAAAGACAACCAAGTACTTGAATTTATAACTAAAATTATGAAACTGCAACGAGAGAGAATAGTTAAATTCAATCAAAAATATTAATTATTAAGAAAATAGGTGCATTTTCAACTAGAAAAGATCAATTTTTAATTAAAAATATTAATTTTCAGTCCCACACAACCAAAAATCAATTTTCAACCAAATATTTCATTTTTTAAGCAAAGAGAGTAAGTTTTGACTAAAATGATAATTATTTACCGAAAAATGTATTTCTATCAAAGTTGATGTTCAATGTCGTAACCAAAAAAGGGAATTTTCAACTAAAAATATAAATCTTCAAGAATGATTGAATGCATTTTTAAGAAACGAGTCCAACATTTAATCAAATAGTTGCATGAATTATAAACAAAATACGTTATCTTTTAACAAAATCGTGGAGTCTTCAACTAGAAAAGAAAATTTTTCAAATGAAGATATCAATTTCAAAACCAAAAATTGAATATTTACGAAACTGAAAAAGATTTGAGTGAAACTAAGAAGATTAATTTTTTGCCACGAAAAAAAGTCAACCAAATACATACATTTTAAACCGAATAATTAAATTTTCAACCAAATAGTTGAGTTTTTCAACAACACAAGAAAAATTCCGTACCAAAAATATAATAGTGATATAATCAAAAAATTTTGATTTTCTTATTGGATTTTATTCATTCAGATCGCATTTAAGCGAAAGAACAAAAAAAGAGGAAAGTGGGCAAAAGGGGAAGTTTCTCGAAAACGGGGAAGAGGACGAATTATTTTTAAAAAGTAGAGCAGCGGAAAGAGGGTAAAGGTCTGAAATATGAAGGTGATTTTTATTTAATATTATTCTCAGTATTATGTATTATTAAACTATATTGACAATATTCTGGACATTTGTTCGGAACTGTTGATAATAAAATAAATTATTAGCTTTCTTTCAGATGTAGTACTTAAAGTATATACGTTCCGAACTGCTTTCAATTGATTTCAATAGACGCCTACTTTACAGGAGATCAATACTTTGTAATTTTTCTTCTAAAATATATTTTCGTTGAGCAAACTTGTTACCTATCCTCCATACTTGATGATTTTTTCTTTTACGATAAACAATTTTGTGAGAAAACTCAAACATAATCCTACTTTCTTTAAATTGTACAATTGCACGATTTCGTCACTACATCATGACTGGTTTTTTCATTGTTTTTATTTCTATTCAATTCTATTAATTCAATTAATTATTCAATTATATTAATATTATATTAATATTCAATTATATTCAATTAATTAATTCAATTAATTCTATTCAATATTTATTCTATTCAATTCTGTTGAAAATTCCAAACATAAACTTAAGTTCCTAAACCTTGTTAGCTTTCCCCAATGCTTGATGAATTTTCTCTCACAATAACCAATGCCGTCGAACAACACTTAAGCAATCTATATTCCTGAAAAATGGTAGCTTTCGTTACCTGTATAAAAAATTTTTTCAATGGAAATCAATTGATAATAATCGAAAATTTTGAAATTTAAATCATTAACCTTTACCAAGGTGCGGCATTCGAAGTATATAATATCCAAATTACTTAATCAATTTCAATGTACTCGTTGTTTACAGGTGATATATATGTCATGATTTTCATTCTAAATTATGACACTTTAATTAGGCGCCGCGTGAGTACATACAGAATATTGAACAATTTCCGCATCCGAATTTCTTCGAGCGCTTATGCTTGAATGTTCATGCAGTCGTGCATGACTTGGACGTCTCATCTTTCTAGCCCGTGTAGAAATTGCCCTACTTTGCCCCATTTAAAAAGTGGCACTGACAAGGCCCATAACATTTTTTCTATTTTAATTAAAAATAATTAAAATTTTATGGGGCAAAAATGGGACATGAAAATATAAATATCTTTCATTAATTGTAAACAAACTTTTGTTGTTCCGAATTGAAAATAATAAATTGACTTCCACATATGAATAGTATATCAGAAATTTTTTGTGGAGTTTTGCGGAGGCTTGCCCCAAGTCGGGAATTCACGACTGATACTCTGTTACGCCACACATCTGCCATATTGCGCTCACGAAGAAACGCTTGGACAACCTAAGATAGTTTGAATGTTTGATAAAGTTATACGTCTAGATGATAAAATACCTATTATTTTTAGTAAATAGTTCTTTATAAATATTTTGTACGCTGACGGCTAAAACATAATTGATAAGAAAAGAAAAACACTCTAGGCCTAGATCGAATACGTGTTAATAAACATTGTGCAAGAAAAGAACTTAATTTATTTTCATTGTGCTAATAAAATTATATTTTTTTTATATTTTAAAAAATTGTACCTGCCAGAGAATAGTTTAAAATATATTATTAGTTATTCTATAATATTAACTTGAAGTAAACATTGCCCAAATTTTTCTTTCATTGCTGAAGTATTTAAAAATTTCGAAGCTTACATTAAAATAAGTTGCAAAAAAGATTTATTAATGAATTTTTTACAATTCAAAAAGCGCGCCGGGGCGCATCAGCGCAATCATAACGTAATCGATTTAACTCTGTCCATGCAGAATTTCCCCATAATAATTTTGAGGTTCTTGAAGGTCTCACTACACAGAAATAATGTTTTTATGCATATTTCATCTCATTATTCTCGAAAACTTGATTTAGGGCACTAATGAAATGTTTCTTCGGTAGGGGTCACCAGTATAAATAATCGTCAGTTTGCCCAGTACTGGCTAATGGCTGTCTCCACGCTCGGCGCAGTACTATGCCGACAGTATGAAAATTAAAAAAATTAAAAAATTACGATTAAAAATATAGTACGTTTCTTTTAAAATGTCGAAAAACTATAAATACAACTTCCGCAAAAAGAACTTGTTTTCCATTTTTTTTTAAGAAAAAATTCGAAGTTTCATCTTTATGAAAAATTGTAAATATTCAGAAAAAATTATATTTTATATCTATCCTAAACGTTGTAAAATCTTCTTAAGCACCTAAAAACCAAACCTTACATGAAAGTTAAAAAAAATTTATTAATAAAACATAGTGAAAGTTCACGATCAGATTTCTGAGTTTCGTCGTTAAAATTTTTTAATGTTCATAGAAAATTACATTTCCTGTCATTGTGAAAAGTTTTAAAGTAGTCTGCAACGGGGAAAACGAAATATTACGCAAATACAAATTTTAATCGAATTAAATTATTTATCTAAAAATTATTTTCATTGAGATTCTTGTTAACAGTTCGCGTATTTTACATTTACATAACGCCGTTTATTAATAAATAATTAGAATAAGAGAGCTTAAAATTTGGTACTTTAACTTTCCTGAACTGTAGCTTATGAGGACGGCTTTTTCACCGAGTTTCAACTTGTCGGTTTAGCGCAGTGGTTAGCACTCCCGACTGTTAGGCGATAGATTTAGCAGTTATAGATATGTAGGTTCGATACCCCATAGCGTTAGAAACTTTATTCGTAATATAATGTTAAAAAATGTAATATATGTATTCACTATAAATAGGGCAGATTATATTTAAAGTCAAAATACTAAAATTTAATTATTATTTATTTTTTAAATACATTTTTTGTCATATAGTTAGATTATAGTAGCAGTGGGTGTTAGAATTAACCAAGATGTGTAAATGAAATTTCAATTTTTGAAATTATAAATGATATTCGGATCATATACAGTCGTATGAAGATGAACAGATAAAAGTACTGGATGCCAGTAGCGTGACAATACCCAATTGTTGGTCTTGAAAGGGGGCTCGTTTTCAGCATCAAAGACGGAACAATTAGAATATAATGAGTATCTTCAGTAGTATTATACTAAATAAAATAAATTTTCTTTCTTAAAAGTAGTTTTTGTTTATGATTATTATTTGAAAATATAGGGTATAGCTAAGAAAAACTGGGGAGGCCCTGACAAGTTTGCCCTAAGTAGGGCAAAAATCTGCAAAAGCGTTACACGCCATGTATGGCCCTTGTCAGTTTACCCGGCCAGGGC
>JAWWLR010000155.1:44955611-44967410 GCA_035041075.1 Acraspis erinacei | reverse complement strand
AAGCCAAATGAACTGGGTATAAATAAATAAATAAGTATTCCTATTTTTCTTTTTAAAGTCATCACAGCTTTAATATCGGCTACGGCTGTCGTTAGTAAAGGTCATCCTTACACCATGCAACGAAACAGCGTAAGTAACATCATATGACATACCTCGATTACCAAACTTTTCTACTATAATTATGCTGAAATTTTACGGCTAACTTATACCTTTGAGTACTGATTTCTATTTAATTCTAACAGTCGTTGTTTACATTAAAATAATTTTATAAATAAAAGAAAGGTGCCAAATGTTAAATTTAAAAAATATTGATCTCAACGAAATGTAAATATATTTATTTCAAAAAAGTATTTCCATTGCTCGATTAAATACTTTTTCGAATTGAATAATTGCCGCTTGTTTACTTAAACGATGATTTCTTCTAAATTTAAATTAATATTATTATTATTTTCTGTCAATAATATTCTCAGCTCTCGGCATACATTTTTTTTCATTCCATGAATAAATATTCATCTGGAAAAAGTATTTCTTTCACTCCAGTTATCCTGAACTACTTAATCCACATTAGGATTAATAACTTAATTCAAATAAGTGCTTATCACTCCTAAGAATTGATTTAATTAAAATTAGAAAATATTTCTTAGGATGTGAAAAACCGACTAAAAAGGATGTTTTTAGCTCCCAAGAAGTTCTTTCTTTGAATTAATGATTTTCGCTTCTGTTGCAAAGAAATACTTCTTTGTATGAAAGAAATAGGAACGAAAAAGTGATTGCTTCAAGCTCAGGCAGGACTTGTAAATGATCTAATAATACGTACTTTAATCAATATTACTTTTTCTAATAAAAATCATTCTTCTTGCAGAGGGAGCTCGAAGAAATGGATTGTAAATCCAGATGCCACGTAAGTAGACATAATGTTGCAGGCTATTTTATATATCAGAAAACGTTTCCTTTTTTTCTAAAATTTTAAGCTATAAAAAAATATTTTTTGAAAGCTCTTGCCTTTTTCTCGAAATGTTTACATGTGTAACGAAAGTTTATATGTTTGCATCTCGAGACTTGATCTTCTTACAGAATAAACGAAAGATACGAAAGATTTTCAGTATTAAGAATTATCAGCCTATTATAAAATTAATATTTAATATAAAGTGGACACGCTGGAACTAAGCAAAAAGTATGCAATACTTCATACATGGCCATCAGAATATCATTAGCGTGTAAGTCAGGTTACATGCTTCTCGATATGCTCCGGGGGAAAGCATAGAATTCTTTTCCAGTCAAGCGTAAACACATCTACAGATGATGCTTTCGGGTAATTATGCTATGATCAATAGTTACTACATTCAGAATTAAATCTAGTAGCAAATAGATGAGTGAATGGAGTGCCAAAAACTGTAGCTATTGGAGAGAATGCCGCCTCCGATAATTCCCTTTCTCTGTCGAGATTTTTAACCGATCAGCCATAATTGGTGGCATTGCTCTCTTTAGACACGATGTAAGAAGCGAGAAGCCAAATCTCCTTTTATATGGAAATTTCCAAATGTTTCTCGTAAATCAATTACATTTCGGGTATTGAATAACCACCCCTCATTCAATTTATGAAGGAAAATTCCATTGGATTGTCGAATTTCAGCAATATCGCATAATGCGCAAAATTTCCGACGAAGTATTTGAGCCCAAGCAAGGCTGCAACAAGCAGTCGATAATTAATGAGCTCTTTCCTTTCTGACTCTTTCTAAGATCCATACTTCAGTTCTTCTCTGTTGTAAGACCCCATCCTGTTTTAGAAGTATCTCAGAAAATTTCCAAACTATGTCGGACAAGTTCCTCATAGATAATAACAAACCCCACCTTCTCTAGAACTTCGGTAGTTATATGTACCTTTTTCAGACAGAAAGTGTAATCAGTGCCCAGACAGAGCCAATAATCCAGATATACGACATACATAAAACCTGAAATTCTGATGTAATTTACAACTGTTTTCAGAATGTTTGTAAAAAAAAGGGTGCTATACACAAACCAAAAGGAAGGCACGTATATTCAAGCAGCTGCACTTGCGCGGAGAATCTGAAATACTCCCTAATACCAGGTCTAATAGGATCTGAGTTCTACGCATCACAAAGATCTACGTTAGTCATAAATAATTCCTGCAAAAAGAACTAGTCGCTACAGGAAGTCATTTCTTAATTACTCCAATTTATAGTAAGCGTATTACAATAGAGTTACAATAGCCCTGCACCTCTGCAATGCTTAATGCTCGTTCAGGAGGAGCACGCAATGGTATCGACAGCTCATTTAATGAGATTTTAAAGCCATTAATAAGATTTTAAATAAACTTGTCATCAGTGAATTCGGGCCAGACGTGAGCGAATCGGGGACGCTGCGCATAACCACCATAAACCCTGATTCCTCTCAGAGAGGTCCATACAGTCTCCCGACGAAGTTTGGTTCGACGGAGGTTTCTTCGCAGTCTAAGAAAATTTGAGGGTCACGCAGACCTTCTCCATAGATTGTGCTGATCAAGGCACTGTGTTTTAGCTGGAGCAAGTAGAACTCACAATGTTTGTGTCTGCGTTTATTATGAAAACGTAAAGTTTATGTTGAATGCGATTGATATTAAACATTTAACTGAGGGAACGGATAGACAATTGCCAGATTATCATGACTGCCTTGAAGCAATCTGAAAACCATGAAACCTGAAAAATCATGCATTTTATGCGAAAAATATGGTTTCTTTCTGAAGCACCTTAAAGTTATACTAAAAGAAGGAGAGTACTTAATTCTACTTGCCTTTGGTTAAAATTATGCTTTCATCATTCAAAATGCTGCATAATCTTTCCAGATGAATAATAATCAAGCAACTATATTTACAGTAGTTATTTCTTCCAAAGATGGAAACGAACTGAATGATTTTAGCATGACACTGTAGGTGTGTACACATTTCAAAAGCTCATCAAGAGTAAATGAAGAAGAACTTCAGCGTTGTTAACCAAATATATTATGCGACAGGCGAAGCTGCGCAGCATTTAAAAAATAAATATGCCTTCATAAATCCTTTAAATCACAAAAAATTTGGAATTTCTGTAGAAACACATTGCCAGACAACTGCACATGGAAAAGGTGCAGGCTCGGTCCACATCGAGAAAAAGTAGGCTCCTCCACTTCTGTGAATAATATTGTGATTTTTTTAATGAAAAAAAGTGAAATTCATCCTCAGGATATGAAAATTTTAAGCAAAATATTTCATCAATTCAGACCAACAGCACATTCGTCGCTTTGTAGTGAATCTAATGCAGAATATTAAAATTAAAGTCCTTAATATTTTAATCACTTTTTATTTCCCTCAACCGTATCTAATCTCTAACAATAGGAAAGTTGAGTGAGGCACGAGAGGTACTCAATCTACATCTTGGACTCGATCCTGGGTTTACGATGTTTTCTGTATCGTCGAAAAAATAACACTCTGGACCTCCCGTTGTTTCATTTAGAAATTGGCCGCTCCGATATTCCGTTCATCGTGGGTAAACTCACGATGGCGGTTTGCCATCGTTTGATTCTGTTTGATTTTGTATTTATACCTTTATATTATTTGGTTAAAATATAAAATCAAACAATTTATAATTGTAGGAGAAAAGCTTGTTTGTGTAATACTTTTAATCAATTTCAAGCCGTAAGGAGCGCCTTAAGAACGCGGGTTGGATCTGGACCTATATTTTCTTTTACAAGAAGATGTTCCTATTTCGCGTTTAATAAAGAATAACTTCCCACGAGGGAAACAATATTGAAGATATGACGATTTAAGCACAGTATCTGAAGTAGCGGCTTTACATAGTTATCTCGAGAAGAAATCTCGCAAAATAATCGCCTTTTCTGCAACAAGCACTTATTTTTCCAATAATAAAGTAACAATTTCCGCAAATTGATACTAAAGGCAGTGTGTGACTTTCACTCTAGAATAATTGTGGTATTACTCGCATTTAGCGGCAGAGCGAATTTTTTTTATTAGATTGTTTAAAAGTGAATTGAAGAAGTAGGTACACTTTATTCTAATAAGCAAATTAAGTATCTACGACAATTTTAATTTTATGTGTGTTATCGTGACCAAATGCATTTGAAAGATGTTATTTTTGCACAAGTTTCCATAAACACTTTTTTGTTCGACGCCAGATTTGTAAACCACGCGGAAATCTAGTTCAAATTAAAGAAAGAAAATCTTGATACGCGATTTTTTTGTAACACAAGTATTGTTTTCTCGCTTTCTGAAAATTTGCACCTCGACAGCGTCTGCGAATGCCAGTTCTTAACGCTTGGTAAGCAACATTGGATCCGCGTTACGAACAGTAAATATTTAGGAGCATCTTCCCCGAAGACTTGAAAAAAATCTTCAAATTGAACAAAAATTTGTAAATGAATTATTTCTGTTAATTAAGATAGAGAGTAATAATAGAATGTTACTACTTATATATTTAAAAGAAACATTATAGAAATACATGATTTTTTTCAGTTACTGGTAGGAACTTGAGCTTTGTAAATTAATAATTGATGAATTCACTTTCCTCACCGCGTAAAAGATCAGCAGGATATCCCAATTATATCGCATGTTATCCTACGAATACCGAGAATAATATGCTAAATAGTAGAAACCTATTTACCCTTTGAATGTCCCAAAGATATCTCAGAATATGATAAAGATATCCAAGTAATGACCCGCTATAATGCGCTAAGGATATCTCCAACACATCCTAACTCTATAATTTGGTATATTCCTAGAAATTCATTACAGTCTTAAGTGGCAAACACATGGTTTCATTCTACATGACAACATTACAAAAAGCCGCAATAGGTTGGAGTGATAAAATGAATTTGGTAAATCGTCAACTAACTTTAGTTAGTCGGAGAAAATAGTTAATACATTAGTTTCTCTTATTTGTCGATGGCTAAATTCTTAGTCAGGTTGACCACAAAACCGTCTAAGTTAACTGGCAAAAATTCATTTGCGACATGAAGGAATTAAGAAAAGTAGTTGGATGACTATTTTTATGTTTTTTACCTTATATTAACTAAGAATTGAACGTGACAAACTTTAAGCTTAAAGGCAACTTGCTTGACTATGCTCATTAAACGCTATACATGTTAAACTGCATACATCAAAATGTGCATGTTGAAGCGTACACGATATACGTGAAATATTAATTTTTTAAATTTCAAAACCAAGGCTTTTTGTATATTGTTTATGCAGACATTATTTTATAAACGCACGTAATTATCATTCAAGTAAAATTTAATTAATCTATTTTGTAGTGTTTTCTTATATTTTTCCATGCAAATTTTAGGTACACAATTTTTGACTTCACCGCCTCGTGCAATGGCAATCATTTCCAACCTAGTTTCAAGGTTTCGCAATCAGATAAAAGGGAAATGGAAATAATAAATATATTTTACTTACGTGAGAGTAACTCGCACAAAGCACATTAAATATTGCTAGTTTTATATTCTTTGAAGCAAATTAGAGGTGACACAAGCCACTAGTGCTCCTGCTCCATATGCAGGCTAAAAATCTTGAAAAGTCCCATAAGAGTGTGAAAGATGGTGTCACAAAATGTCCAACAGAACCATATGCATTTTTTATCCTTAGGTTTCTGGTTATGTTGGTTTCTGTTTGAATGTCAAATAGGGAGATATGTTATTTCTGTTTGCATATTTTACGACTAAATTTAGAATTTCAAGTAGCACTTGAGCCGCTGTCTAATTGGATTTCCAAAAATAATTTTTTCAACTGCGCGCGAAAATAGGTTAATTTGTTGGAAACTGTTTGAATATTCTAATACGGTGACTAAATTTGATTTCCAAGTACAATCTGATTTGGATTACCAAAATAGAATTTTCCCAATGGCGCACCAAGTCCAAATCTCAGGTAGGATCTGTTCGATTGTTTCAATACTGTGATCTACTTGAATTTCCAAATGCAACCTATATTGTATTCCATCTAATTTTCTAAATGAAATTTTACTTCAAAGTCTAGCAATTCCAACTGCTCTTCTTTGAACTGCAGCGTATAAAACCTTAACACTTCAAGCTGCAACAAATCAAATTGCAGAACAATAATCTACTTAAGGTAGTGCTCGTGAAAATGTCAGATATCTGAAAAAATAGTTTTTCTATGATTCTAAGAATCAAAGTTTTATCACTGATGTCATTCCAAATAAGCAAGATTCTTTTTTTAAGAAAAATTTTTAAATTTTCCCAAAAAAACATTAATTTATACGTGCTTTTGCAGTTGAATTTTTTCTGACCGCCGCATCTGACCGATTTAGCATCTCAAACTGCAAAAAATTTAATTTTTCACTTTAAACTGCAACAAGCGCAGCTGTAATATTTAAAACTGCAGCACCTAGGTGTCGTCTAATTTCCTCTAAAAACAACACATTTTTCCGCTGAGAGATTACATGACTTGAAACGTAAAACTTACCGGTTTTTAATGTATTATATCATTAATAATCATAAATTTTAAAAGATTTTGAAGATGAAATTTTTATCTATTTCAAAACATTTTTCTCTATGTCCAACTTTTGTTAAAACTTTGAAAATAGCCTAGATTTCACTTTGTTGTGAAAAAAATATCTGAAATATAAAAAGCGTTTTTTCGAAATTAAAAATGTTTCTGAACTTTTCTTTTATCAAATTAGGAAGCGCAAGGTCTAATATCCTTTTACGGACAGTTCACTTCTTAATGTGTGAAGAGGTATATTTAAAATAAAGAACTTCTGGAAAATTTTTCATGAAAAACAAATAAAACAGTAACTCAATTTGAGATTTGTCACTTGTTGCGCAATAGTTTTCCATTTAAATATATTGAAACAACTGTGAATCGAGGACCAAAAACAAAATTTAGCCGAATTGGCTGGAATTTGAAACGCATTATATATAAGGATATACTCAATTTATCTGAAGACGAAAAGTGGGCAGTGTTGAAAATGATCTATAAAAATATTGTTTATAAAATTAAAAATTATATAATAAATTCTTGAATGAAAGTTTTTAAATAAAAACTTACCAAAGAGATTAGCAGAGAATCTTTCGAGCAATAAACTGAGACCTTCATAGTTAGTATTAAATAAGAATTGCACATTTTTACATTGAAAGAAAGAAAAAAAATTCTAAATGAATAATATTAAATTAAAAATGTTAACATAAAGTATATTTTATACAGTCCGTGCTTAGTCATCTTCTAAAATTAGCCACAATTACTAATGGCAATAATCCTCCTCGATTTTATAAATAATTTTTACCCATAGTCGAGAGCGAATAAAGCCACCGTGTCTGAATATCAGTAATTGGTGTCGAAATGGATATAGAGTCCCATATGCGTTCCCAAACTTTAGTGTAGAGTTTGTCACATGCACGATTGTTAAGTGTACTATTGAACGGGTCCCGTATTTTTTGGTTAACTTAGATGGGTTAAATATCCTAACATGAAATTCAGTTACTGAGACGTAAAAAAGCAATTGTATTCACCTTCTTCTAAATAAGTCAACTTCGTGGACGATTTACCAGAAGTGGTTTCTTTTATTTCGTTACTGTGCATTTATATATCAATGCAAAAAAAGTATGTAGGCTCAGACTTTTTTTTCAAAATGATTTTATTATGAGTTTCAAGATTTTTCCATTTTTAATACTTTTAAATGCTGCAAAGACTATATAATTTTTTAAATTTAAATACATTTTTACATTCTCATCTCAATGAGAAGCTATTGGTTTTATATCGGATAACTTTTGAAAGACTACTCTAATTGGATTGTACTCTGGCACACTTTTTAATAGTGTAAAACGAAAGTACGAATTCGTTAGCCAGCTTTTTTAGTACAAAGTTCAAAGTCATTTTTTTCAAAACTTAAAAATTCTATGTACTGCTATTTATAGTACTTGAAAATTCGAACAATTTATTACCACGACTTTTTTCGAAAAAAAGAAAATTATTAGAGTTACAGCAATTTCAAAACGAAAAAAACGCGAAAATTACAATTTTAGCTCGACGGCGCGCGATACGAATAAAAGTCAAGATAAAAAAAACCTTATTTGAAGAAGCCCTACAAGAATAAATAATTTTTTTTTTAATTTTCTTGAAAAATCTTAAACTCTGACTTTGAGCAGACTAAACGGAATAGCAAATTCATTGCGATTCAATTTTTGATTTGAAGCATATTTTTTGTTTATTCTTAGAAAACAAAATTTAAAATATGAAACTAAAGTTTATGGATAAAAAGACACAAGGTAAAATAAGATATTTGGTAAAAAATTATTTTTAAATCAGATCAAAAAATGTACTATTAACCCTTTTTTCTCACAAGACGTTTGATGAGAATTAGTCCGGTAAAGCCGAAGGAGCTTTAATAAAAAACAATTCAGAATCAATAAATGTCAGTTGAATTTTAATTTCAAAAGTCTAAAGGAAAATTGTGGGGGATGCAAATGGACCGAACGCGTAGCGCGAGGTAAATACATTGTCGAGCGCGAAGCGTGAGACCCAAAATATGCGCGCGCTGGGCGCGCTCAAACTTGCAATCGATGCAAACCGGGCGCGGTGAGAATCTGCCGCCGCGCCGCGAGAGGCAGATATTTTTATATTTCTTTAGTACCCGCTACAGAAGTTGGCAAACAGAAATGAGAATCATTTTCGAATAATTGGCCCAAAATATTCAATAAGAAAGTTTTTAATTTTTGTCATATTTTAGTTTTCTAGAAGGCAACATTTTTCTCACTATTATATGTTGCTAGTAAAATATTGTTTTTCTTCGATCCACCCTCATCCAAAGTCTGATTTCAGGAACAAAATATTGAAAAAATGCCATTTTTTTAGGATAACTCGCTCCAGAATCCAAAGTGTATATTCCAACATAATAGATACACAATTTACTCTACAGCCGCACGTAATTGCATACTAGAAAGGTGTCCTTCAGGTCAGTTGTTTTTTAAAAACTTCTATATTTTCTAATGATTACTTGTTTATATATTTCAAAATAACAGCTTCACGAATCTTTCAATTTTTAACATTCAAAATTTAGAATTTATCAATCTCAAACGATTTCTAAAAATATCATCCCATTGAGATGTATAACATTTATTGAGATGTATCATATTTCGAAAAAGATAAAATTATCTGCAAAAAAATTTACAATTTTTATGATTTTGCCTCAATTTTGAAATATAGAAAGTAAGGAAAAATTACAATCAAGGTATTACAAAAGTGAATTTACAAAACATGTATTTTAAATATTTTTTAATTCAAAGGCTGACAGATACGAGGCTCTATTTTCATTGAGAGGAGAAATTTTAACTCTTATTCTAGCATTTAGCACACCTGGCATAGAAGTTTGACCGCCAGAGGTCGATTCTCGGTGCCTAAGAATTTCAGTTATTTTTTATTAAACTTTTCTCCACAACATAGCAGTACGTCACAGTAAATCCCGAGGTATCGAAAGTGCTGCTTAGCATCACGATCCTAGTAACCATCAGTCCTATTTTTTAACGTATCAACAAAGCCAAATTCAGTGTTTACCTTTAACTGCCAAACAATTTTGATATTAAACCAGGATCATTTGTATCAAATGATCATCAATCTGCTGCAAATCACTTTGATCGAAATTCAAATTCAAAGGAATACCCCAACATTTTCTGTGATATTATTGTGCATTGTAACGTTAGCTCACACCTCGTACAGAAACTTCTAAATCATTTATTGTAAAGATCTAGCAGAAATTTTTAACAGTTTGTAAATAGTTTTTGCAGGTGCACGTACCCACGATATGAGAAAATGTAACATGGCACTTGGACAAAGAGTGGCAAGTCATGTACCAGCAGTATCGTATTTAGAAACTAACCCCTAGCTCGTTTACGACCAGTAACGACATATCTGTAGTCAGCTGGAGACAATTTCACACATTTTAATGAGAAATACATGTATAAAAATGCAATTTACCAAATAAAACAATCTAATGTGATAATTTCAAATGTTTTATAATTTCCCTTTCTTACATTTTCGATTAGAATTAGTGCCGACTCATATAGGCGCGCAACATTTAAACTTAAGTATCCCTTATTAACAAATGAATTTAACTTAAGGTTCGAAGCAGAAGTCTTTAAATTTAATCTTAAATTATAAATTACTAACTCAAGATTTATTCTTCCTCTTAGTTAGCTAGTTAGTTTTAAATTGTCCAGGAAGCGCATAAGGAGCTCCGCTGGCGCAACAAGCTATAAGGCCTATTGTGCCACACTATTAACTATTCGATCTCAGTAGTTGACCTCAGGCCTCTCGATGAAGCCTAGCATTCCAATCAATGATCGTGTTGTAATTTACGCAGTGTCCATAAAATTGGTCCCCAGGGTTATGTGCCTGAGCTTAGATAATACTGGGCACAGTCCTAATATATCCAGGGATGTTTCACCATCCCTGTCGCATTTGCTGAACTCTGTCGTGCGGTTATACCCTATTTTGTGCATTGAGAGAAGATACTTTTCTCGTATGATCTCTTTTCACGCTACGGGTGAATTCGTACTATAATAGCACACCTTCATACTAATTTAGAGCGGAGAGGTATAGCTCTAAACCAAATAAGTATGAATGTGAGCTGTCATAGTATGAATTATCCCACACTAACGTAGCCTGAGACGTTAGAGTTCTCCTGGTGTGCATAAGATAGTTCAAGTGGTTGTGCTCTGAGCATTCGGAATGTATAGCCAAGAAGGGATTTCGCCTGTTAGAAACTCTGGATTTGTTCTCAGTATTCCCGGCACTTTGTTAGGATCCTGCTTTTGATGGTCATCCCGATGCAACAAAACGCTGGTCCTACTAGCAGTTCCCGTCCTATGTACTTTCTTGCTGCGCCGCGTTTTGCTAGCTGGTTCGCCTTTTCTTTAACCTTGATCGTTGTGTGACCAGAGACTCACATGAAAGCCACTTTGTTTTTCTGCTAGTTGGTTTCATGTAATTTTTCATTCCCAAATCAGTTCTGATGCTTTGTCTGGTTTCCCTACTGCAGTTAACGTCGCTTGGCTGTCCGATTAGATCATAATTTGCCTGCCAGCAGTGTTTTCTTCTGTTAATGTTTTAGCGCAGTCCTCGCTTTCCCTAAACACCTAGCCTTAGTAATATTAACAGTCTGTCCTACATCGTTTTAAGGGCTATTCTGATGTATCCGCGTAAAAATAAGCATATTTACAACCATTTTTTAATGTAAACTATTGCATATAATAGGTCCATTTTTTCTCGAAAGGTATGACCTAGGTCAATAGAATAAATTTTTGTTTGCCATTGATTAAACAACTGATAGAACTACTGACACAGGTGATTCCGACAGTCCTGGATGTCAGAAACACAAAATCATAAAAATTCTTAATCTGTCACCTCCTCGTCATAGATCGAATCTCAGTTTTTTACTTCAATGTAAATAAATAGAATGGCGGCGTTTTTTGCAACACTAAGAAAAAACACCTCTTTTTCCATATAAAATAGATGAAATTATAGGTCAGAATCAAAGTTTTAACATTATCGACGTACGGGCAATATGAATAAGTGTCTAGCGTTTTGTCTTAAAATATCAGTTTATTTTCAGTTTACTGTTCTACTTTTGTTCCAACAGGGAAGGAGTCTCTAGGGATTCAAATAACAAGCAGTCCCCTGTAAATGCAGATGAAGTCCAGTGTGCACAAGTGATGTGGCATCAGTTTCTGCAGAGTGCACCATTGCCATGTGCCACCTCACTGGCACTGAGGGTGTGCACAGAAAGGGAACCAGCAGTA
>JAWWLR010000155.1:44928801-44938850 GCA_035041075.1 Acraspis erinacei | reverse complement strand
TTTGTTAGGACACGTAGTTTGTGTTTTAATCGTTAAAAATAAAATTTAGAATTAAAAAAAAAAATTATTGGAAAAGGGACGTACGGTGTGAACTAAAATTAACAGACTAACGTTCTTCAACCCAAAAAGATATATAAATTTGTTTATAATCATTTTTAGATAGAACGAGTAGATTTTCTTTCAATCGTTAAAAATAAGTTAACGAATTTTTCAATTTTTTCGAAAAAACGACAGAAGCGACGAACAAAACTAAAAGACAAAAGTTTTGTAACCAAAAAATATCTACAAGTTTGTTATAAACTCTAGTTATAAAAATACGTTCATTGTATAAAAACAAACTTTTTGAGAAAAGGACACGAGATACAGTAACCTTTTATTTAACAAAATTTTTCGCCTAATTTACATCTACATTAAATAAGAAACAAATATTGAAGTGATAAATAAAAAGGAGATTTGTACTTTATTTTGCAATATCTGAATAAAGAGCCCCATACCTAGGTATAGAGTTGAACATAATGTAAACAAGTTCGCATTGTCGACGAAATCATGTGCGCAGCATGAGATACGTGATGAGAATGTGTTCGGTAAAGTCCAAGAAGATTTAAAAAAAGAAAATTCACAATTACCAAAAGACAGGCTGATTCTTTGACCTTTAATTTTAAAAAGGCTTGCGCAAAAATGTGGGTTAAATAGAAAGAACAAGCGCGTAGAGCGAGGTGAATGCATCATCGAGGGTAAAGCGCGAGATAAATACCCTATCGAGCACATTTTTTAAATTTCAAAATTTGCTATAACTGATAAAAAATGGTCTGCAAAATTTTCAAAATGCTCTAACTTTTTTAACCTTGATCCAAAATAGCTGGTTAACGAACTCGTATTATCTTCTTGCACTCATAAAAATTGTGCCAAAGCACAATCCAATACAAGTAGACTTTTAAACATTATTGGATATACAGACAACGGCAACGACAGAGACGACAATGGCAGACAGACTCCGACGTAAAAGCTATTTTTTGTTACTTAGGGGACCTCAAACGGTCAACATTGGATGAAATCCGCAAAAGTAATTTTCCACATAAGACTAATACCGTATCATGAAAATGAGAATGTAAAAATGTATTTAAATTGCAAAAAAATATTTATATAGACTTTTTATCATTTAAAAATAACTAAAATGGAAAATTCTTGAAACTCATAATTAAGTCAATTTTTTAAATTTCTGAATCTAAATTGATTTTTTCCTTGATACGTCAATACACAGTAACGAAATTCAGGAAAGTATTTTTGATAAATCGTAAACAAAGTTTACTTATTTTCAAAAAAATTTAATACAACTTCTTTTTATGTGTGAGTAACTCAATTCCAATTTATTATACTCAATCCATTTAAGTTAACTAAAAAAAATACGGAAACCGTTCAATACTACACTTATCAATCGTGCGCGTGACAAACTCTATACAAAAATTTGGTAACCCATATGGGACCTTTTATCTATTTCAAAGACAATTTCTGATATTAAGACATGATGGTTTGATCCGCTCTCGACAAAAATAGCTGTTAAGTGTATTACAAAGCTGTCAATTTTATTAGGCACCATATTTTATTTTCACTTGGAGCGCTTCACCTGCAGCATTCCTGTCCGCTTTTCGTATAAAAAATATCGGAATTTCACTCTATGCCTTTTTTAGAAAAATATTTTAAGAATTATTACAAGATAAATAGAAAAAGTTTTCTCTACAATGTACTAAAGTTATAGCAAGTTCAAAAGAACCATGGATCGAAATTATTTATAAAATCTACGAGGAATATTGCTATTGGTAATTGTGACTAATTTTAGAATAGAACTGTAGACGCACTGTAGAAGATATATTTCAGGTTAAAATTTGTCATTTAATATTATTTATTTAGAGTTTTATCACTTTGCTTCCTTTCAATGCCAAATTTGCAATTCTTATTTAATCGTATCCATGAATGTCTCATTTTATTTCCTAGTACGTTTTTATTCCAAAAACTTTCATTTAGGAATTGTAAATTTGTTAATTTTAGAAATAATATTTTTCTCAAATAAAATTTTTGGTAAAAAACTTACTAGATAATAACTATTGTTAAACACACTTTTTCACCTAAAATATATTTTTCTCAGTTCGCATTCAAATTGGTTGAAACATTAGTTAAAATAATTACAAGAATACATTTCTCTTTTTTATAAATCATTTTGAAGAATGCTTATTTTTGGTCTTGAGATAAATTTTTTAAATGTTTAAATATATGGCCGAAATGTCGTTGTAATGGACAAATAAATGATGCGTTTTAGATTCAAGTGACAAATCTTCAATTTAGTTTCGGTTTGTTTGTTTTTCAAGGCAGATTTTCCACCTAATATACAGAAGGTCCTTCTTTCGAATTTACACATTCACATATTAGGAACTGAACTGTCTGTAGAAGGACCATGTTCTTTCTAATTTGATAAAAGAAAACTATACGAAAATGTTGAATTTCGAAAAAACGCTTTTTATCTTTCAGATATATTTCTCTACTACAAAATTAAATCTTGGCTATTTTCACATTTAGGCAAAAACCGCCAAGTTTGAGGTTTTAAGTCACATAATCTCTCAGCGAAAAAATGTGTTGTTTTTTATATGATATTAGAAAACCCATAAAAATTACAGTTTTAGGTGTTACAGTTTAGATTGCTGCAGTTTAAAGTAAAAAAAATAAAGTTCTGCAGTTTGAAGTGCTACAGTTCAGAGTTCTGGAGTTTAATGATAAGCAGTTTAAAGTGGTACAGTTTAAAGTTCCTTAGTTTTGAAGTGTTAAAGTATAAAGTTCTGCACTTTAAGGTACAGCAGTTTGAAGAATTGCAGTTTAAAGTTAAGCAGATTAATGTTCTGCAATTTGAAGTGCTGCAGCTTAAGTACTGAGGTTTTATGCAGTGGAGTTTAAAGAATAACAGGTTGAATTGATAAAGTTTAAAGTGCCTCAGCTTAAAGTAAAATTTGATCCAGAAATTGAGATAAAATCCAATATATTTTGAGTTTGGAAATCCAAGCGCAATTGCAAAAATAATGTTTGAAAATCCAATGAGACAGTAGCTCAGGTTCTACTTAGAATTCTAAATTCAGTCATGACATATAAAAACAGAAAGCAAAAGAATTTCTGTTAGGAACATTTTTTCTATTTGGTATTCTGAAAGAAACTAATTAATTTTTTAAGAAAAAAAAATAATTTGGATTGATTAATTAATTCTATTATAAAAGATGCATCACTGTTACAGGTTTTTATCGTATCTAATTTGCTTTAAAGAATAAAAAAATGAAACTATTTAACGTAGTTTTTTCGAGTTGCTATCAATGGAGCAAAATATAATAAATGTTTCCATTTTCCTTTTCGTTGGTTGAGAGACCTTAAAATGATGTCGGAAATGATTGCCAGTGCACAAGGCGGTGAAATGGGAAATGTTATACATATAAAATTTGCATGGAAACACTAAAAAATAGATTAATTTAATTTTGACTTGGATAATAATTGCGTGGATTAAAAAAATTATGTCTGAAGAAAACAAATCCAAAACTTGGGGTTTTCAGATTTGAAAAATCAATATTCCAGGTATTATCCGTAATTATATAATTCAACGTAAAATTCTATTGTTGATACTGTGTGTAGCGAGTGGGAAGGTGTTCGCAATCTGTACTTTAAAGTTCACATATATCAAAGGCAATTTTTTTTCTTGCTCTTACGTGAAGTTTTAATTTTTGTAACGTCAACAATGAGATTTGTCGAATTCATCCCAGATATTCAGAAGTTTATGAGGATGTCGTTGATGGCAGCCCGGTGAAAATAAAATTTTCGCTTTTAATTACTCAATTCATAACTAATTCTTAAAAGTACTAACTGAAGTGCTACCGAAATACCCCTAAAATAACGGAGAGATCCTAAAGTGTTCTTGCAGTTAGACTTCTCTAAATAAGATATATTTTTTTAAACGTAGTACATGGTTTGGACGTCGGGTCCTTGAGAAACCTACTTAAAGGACCCTGAAATACCTCCAAGGCGAGATTTTCTCAAAGAAGACGAACAAAAAAGTATATAAATAAAAATAAACATTAAAAATTAAATTATAGAAGTATGCAGATCGGGGTGTTTATCTTTAACGAATAGATTTGAACTTTTAGAGCTTACAGTGTAGACATTTCGGATAGCAGAATATATAACTTTTGTCTATCATGCATCAGTGTCACCTTCAAAATGGACACTTTTATCGTCCACGCTTCAACATGTACGCTTCAACGTGTGTGCCGTTTAACGTGCTGACATTTTCGACATGCCATTATTCAGCAAAGTGCATAGTTAAACATGTGGACTTTTAAATACACAGTACAACGTATACAAGCAGCGTGTAGCGTTTAACATGTACACTTGAGCAACTTACTTTGAAGTGTGGAGTTTTTCACCTGCATTATTGTTGAATTTTGTATTGATGCTGCGTCAGAAAATACATTAGGGAATTAGGCAACTAACATGAGTAATTGGAATAACTGTAGTAACTTGGAATCGCTTTTTAATACTTTTCTCAATTGTAGTAAATAATAAATTGGTTATTTTAACTAAATTTTTAGTTAATATAAAGTCAATTAAGTGAGCTCAATTGACGATTAATCAGGAATTTGTTTCAGTGAACAGTAATTAGATTTTTTCATATTTTTGAACTAATACTATCATTTACAGTTATAGTTTGGCGGCACAATTAGAATTTCGTAATACCAAGTTCCGTTTTATCGCTCCAAAGTACTGTGCCTTCTTGAAGAGTTGACTTGTGGAACGAAGTCTTTTTTTTCCTACTCAAGACTGGAATTAATAAAATAGCAATACGATCTCGTTTCCGTGATATTTCTTGATTTATAAAGAAGAATTGACGAAATCTGTGGATGTGAATTAGAAAGCTTGTTCAGCATTTTCATTGCTACTGATTTAGAAGAAGTTATACTGACTTTAATATTGACTCTTGCCAAAATATTTTTGCAACTGATAAATTTATTCTCGTTACAATATTTTTTCAACTGAAAAAATTATTTATTTCGTTTAATTTTGTTTTTGCGTACTAAAATTATATTACAACTCTGTACCTTAAGTACCCTAATCATTATAAAATATTTAATTGAAAAATTTTTGTTCAATTTCCTGATTTTCTTTCAAATCTGCCGCAAAATTCTCCTGAATACTCGTTCAAATTGTAGCGAGTTTAAATATCTCAGAATAGTACACTAGATTTAGTATATTGGAGCGAGAAGCGTAATAAATAATTCACATGCTTTTCTGCCTACTAAGGTAAAGAACCCACCATCAGCAAAGGCCTGTTTTTCTGTTCTAAACCATGTCCAGAAATCGAAGAAGCCATACTCGTGTTGCAAACAAATGGGCATATCAAGATCTTTGTTTTCTTTTTTTTTTTAATTTGAAATAGATTTTCGTGTGATTTACAAAACTGAGATAAACAAAAAGTTTTCCTGGAAACTTTTATAAAAGTAACATAATACATTTGTATTTGCTTATTAGAAAAAAACACGTATTATCGAGCGATATTTGTGTCGAGATTACAAAGCAGTGCCGCTTCTCAAAAGTACTGTGTCGCGTCGACCTTCAGACCAAAAGTAAACCCAGCCTACCGTATATTTGTGTCTTTCACGTTCGCATAGAAAGCTATTTAGCTTTACTAAAAAGTCAAGGAGATTACAATGCCAAGCTGAGTTTTAACAGCTCATTGCAAGCGGAAATTTTCTCGGCCACTTCAAAGACAGGATGCGGTCCTTACTACAGAGAAGAAATGAAGTTTGGATTTTGGACAGAGTCAGGAAGAAAAAAGCACATCAATTATTTACAGCTTGTTGCAGCCTTCTTTAGCCTCGAATACTTCGACGGAAATTTATCGCATTATGAGATACTGCTTTAATTTGACAATCCAATAGCAATTTTCTTTATAAATAGAATGGGGAGTTATCAATATCCGAAACGCAATTGAATTATGCGAAAAATGGTAAATTTTCCAATAAAAGATGATTTGGCATTTCGCTTCCTATATCGCGTATAAAGAGAATAATGTCGCCGTTAATGGCTCATCTCTTAAAAATCACAAAACAAAATGTTATACTATTTCAAAATTGTACTTGAATGAACACTTTAAGTATGTTTGGTTCATTTTGTAAATACTTCTGAATCAAAATGAAAAAAACTGTATGTATGGTGAAGTTCGATGTGGTGAAGTTCGATCGTAATTACATGTAGAGATTCCTTTGCGAGATGAACTTCCCATCCTGTATTGTTATCAGTGTATCTCAGTAAAGCAGCCCAGATTAGGTTTAACTTATAGGAATATAGCGCTTGTGAATAAGAGATGCATAATTGCACATAGGTGAATTTTTTTTTAATATCGTAGCTTCACTGTACGTGAAGCATCGATATTAGTTAATTATTTTTCAGGTTGGCTCCACAGGGTGCCCAAGAATTGCACGTACGTCGACGTACGTTAGCATCAACGCGTACATTGCGTGTTGTCCATTGCTACCAATTGTAGCGTGTGTTTCTTTGTTTCACATTACAGTGTTCCAATAAACATGGAGCTGTATTGAACCACCGAAATACTGGAATATGAACCAATAAAACAGGCGCGAGGGTTGGTAGCAGTGGGCAATACAGCAGATGTAAGCGCTGATGCCAACGCACGTCAATGTAGTGCAATTCTTAGGACCCATTGTGGAGCCAGTGTCAGAGGAATCTTTACATACGTATAATTACGATCGAACTTCACGAGAGGTAAGTTCGTTTGATTGATTAATTTTGGACTGTTTCTTCTTTCAATAAACAATGGACGAATTAATATTTTTGACTCGTCATTTTTTAGATTTTTTTACTTAACTTTTTTCTATGAGACAAGTAACTTCATTTTTTCTAATCAAAAATCATTTTCTGATACCTTCAGCGATTTTTATACACACAAAAAGATAAAGTCTGTAGAGGCAAACATAGAGGCTTTCGTTCTACATGCAAACGCTATCGGAAAAACAAGGCGAGAGTTCCCAAAACTTATGTTTCATAGTTTACAATTTTAGGAAAGAAGAAAACGTTTTCTGATATAGAAAATAAATTGCAATCTTATATTTACTTACAGTGCAATTAGCTACACACCCTTGTCCTTCGAGGATGTCCTGCAAGAAGTATTGTTTTATTAGGAAAATTACTACTTATTAAACTTCGTATGTACTTTGATAATTTGCAAGTCAATGCTTAGGTTAACACAATACTTTTTTCTTTCGTATTTCTTTCAAACAAACAAAAATAATACTTTGCAATAGAAGCGAAAATTAATAATTTCAAGAAATAATTTCTAGGGAGAAAAGAACCTCGTTTCTTTAATCGTTTTTCACATCCTAAGAAATATTGTCTTGTTTTAATGTAACCGGTTCTTTGGAGTGATAAATACTTATTTCAATGAAATTATTTATCCTAATGTGGATCCAGTAATTCAAGTTTTCTGGAGTAAACGAAATATTTTTCCAGATAAATAAGTATTTATACCATCGAAAAAATATTTATTTGATGCATAAAAAGTCTGAAATTCATTAGTTCGAAAAATTATTTCTTCCAACAAAGGAACTACTTTTTTGAAATAAATATATTTGCATTTCGTTGATATAAGTATTTTTTTAAATTGATCATTATGGCATAATTCTTTCAATTTTAAAATTACTTTAATGAAAACAACAATTGTTAGCATGAAATTTTCATTAAATTCATTGAACGAAATATTTGATTATTTCGTGAAATTGAAATGGATTCTTTATAGTAAATAGTTTTCTCGATGGTAAATTACTAATTTTCAACTTTTTTAGTTTAAGACAACTACCGCTACACTAGAAAAAAGCCGCGGAGTCACACGGGGTCATTCACAAAATACGTGGCCAGAAGTTCTTGAAAAATGTATCATGTATTTTGTGAATGGCCCCCGCCGGCAAGTCAAAGTTTTTCCCTCTGCAAGTGAAGTGTCTTATTTTAAATCTCTATCAGTGCGACTTTCGGTGTCGTACGTGAGAGCGTACCGTTTTCATCTTAGCAAGTGTGATCATTGACAGTTCCTGCATCATTCTGGTGTGGAAGTCGGTGTGCAGTGTTTATGAAAAAGCCGGTGTAAAATCAGAGTGCGCTCAAAATAAATGCGCTCATTTTCACACGCTACAGTTGTATACAAATAAAATAAATAAAAAATAAAATTCCCACGATCGACGATCATTAACTCACCTACAAGAAGTGACTTGTTTGATACTCCTGAATTAGATCAATATTCATTAATGGAAATCAATCAAAGCTTAGAATGGTAATTGAGTGCTTAATGAATGTCAAAATTACGTGGTTATGTCAGTTTCTCCAGAACGTGGGAATTTTCGACCCCCGCCACTTTCCCATCTGGGAGAAACACATGCAACAGTAGCGTGTCGGAGAGTCGGCTCTGTTAAATCCTGCGAAGACCAGCCCATTGATGGTCTAGCTGCTCTTCAAATTTATTCCGGTTTTCCAATCCCGAGTTACATTAGAAGCATTAGACTTATTTCGGAGAGGAAAATATCATTTACTTTATGCAAATACATATAGGAGGCAAACTTTCGGGATTAAAAATAGTTAAAATATAGTGCTGCATATCTTAGTCATATTTTTAGTAAACAATTAATTTTTAACGACTAAAAACGATTTTTTTATAAAATAATTAAATTTTTATCTTAAGAAAGTACTTTAAAAAATAAACATTTTTTAACTGAAAATTTTAATTTATGCTTAAGTTTAGAGTCGAGAAAATTAATTTTTAAATCAAAAAATGCAAATCTGCAACCAAATAAATGAATTTTTAAGACATTTTAAAGATAATTTTTCAAGGAGAAGAATGTCAACAAAATTTTTCTGTGTTTATCTTTAAAAAAGAATTTCAAACTAACACAATAAGTATTAAACCAGAAATGTACTAGTGAAATATTCGGATTGAAATAGAATTTTCAACCAAAGAAATGCATTCCTAAAGAAAATAGATACATCTTTTAAAACGAAGAATAATTTTTTCCCAAAACAGATTAATTTTTAACTAAGAAGGGTCAATTTCCAAGCAAAAAAGAACAACAAATTTTCAACCAAAAATTACACATATAAAATTCTCAGTATAAGAACATGTTTTTTCAACTAAAAAAATCGTTTAATTTTCGATGGAAGAAAAGAATATTCAACTTAAAAATATTTTGAAACAAAAAAAAAGAAATCGAATTTACAACAGAAAAGTTAAATTTTCAATTATATTGTTGGACTTTCCATTAAAACAGACGAATTTTTACCCAAAAATAGAATGGAATGAATTTTGAGAGAAAATTGAGAAACTTTCAAATTTGAGTAAGTTGAAGATATATACAGAAATTTTGAAAAAATTCAAAAACGACTAAAACTTTTAAAAATTTGTTAAGAATTTTGTAAGGTTTCATGAAAATGCAAAAAAATTAGGTTCCTAGGAATAATTAACATAATTTTTTATTTCGAACAAAACTACGACTTTTGCCGACGTTTCGTGAACATTGCAGTTCACTTCTTCAGGGATGACCTGAAACTTAGGTATAAGGTTACGTTGTTCTTATGTATACTCTCTACGATGCATGTGAATGGCCAGAGTGCCCCACGATGGAGACAGGACGCACCTGATTCACCAATCAACTCATATTTTTAAAAATCCGGTAGGACGGAGAGCCAAATCGGATTGGTGTTATAACCGTTGCCTCTATTGATGTTGTTAGGGTGCTTTAAGATTTCGATTGCTTCTCTATGTTTTCTTGGAAAAATATTGTGTTTTTTTCGATGACGGTTGTTTTATCAAATAAAATGTTAAGTCCTGTTTCGATATGATGTTCAGCTAGTGCTGATTGCGTGAAATGTTTTAGCCTGCCTTTACTCTCATGTTCCTCACGTTGGCTCACCGCTCTCCCGGTTTCTCCAATATAAACTTTGCCATAAGAACAAGGGATTTTATA
>JAWWLR010000155.1:44785046-44796867 GCA_035041075.1 Acraspis erinacei | reverse complement strand
ATCATTCGTCAAATGAAAAATTTCATTTCATTGAAATATTAATCAGTTTTCATTTCTCTACCTTTTTTCTAGTCAATGACCGTCCTTTATTTCCAGAAATAAAATCAAATTGCAAATTGTTTCCTTATAGTCAGGAGAATAAGAAATCAGATTGCACCGACAACTGATAAGATTAGAGACAAATATACAGGTTATCGAATTTTGTTTACAAACGAATCCAATTTTTTACTAATTTTTATTCAGATATACTTGCGCGCTTTCGAATGACTTTTTTTTAAGGTTGTATAAATATAATTTTGTTTTAAATTCTTGAATTAGAAAAAGAGACTTTTTACAACATAATTAAATTTTTAACCCGAACATATCCATTTTGAACAAAAAAGTTCATTTTAAGCCAAATAGTTGAATTTTCAACCAAATAGATGAATTCTAAAGAAATATAAGAGATAATATTAGAATCAAAGAACAATTTAATTTTAAATAAAAAATAGTTGCATTTTTCGCAAAAGATTAATTTTTAATGAAATAGTTGAATCCTTATTAAAATAGATCAATTTTCAACAAAATAGTGGAATAGCCACGCAAAACAGATTAATTTTCAACCAGAGTGTGCCATTTTTGACCAAAAAACGATGCAATCTCTACCAAATACGATGAATTTTTAAATATCTTTTAAGCTCATTAAAATCCTTCCTAAAATTGATGAAAAAATGTTTAAAAATTTAAAAAATTGTGATTCTACATTTTGATTTAAATGTTTTTAACCTTTTCAAATTTGTAATTATTTCAAAAGTTTAAATATTTTTTCAGTTCATTGTAATTTTTTATCGCTTTTTTACATCTTTTAAAATAAAAAAAAATCCCTTAAAATATTCCGGATTTTTTCCCGACATTTTTAGAAAAGTATTTGAAATATTATTTTTCAAAATGAAAAATCAATTTGAAGTTTTCCAGAAAGCTAAGGAAAGTTTTCTCTTGTCTTGAAACTCTTCCAATCTCTTCAAAAGATTATTTTTGCGAAATGTTCAAAAATCTAGATTGAAAAAACAAATTTTTTCTAGTTTCTTATTTGGCATATTTTCATATCTTCAAAACTTAAAATATAATCTAAATCATTTAAAATGTTCCCAAAAATATTGCTGTAGGTACCGGTAATTTTCTAGTGACCGGTAACGACAGTGCATCACTTCGTAAATTAAGATATTTTGAGGTTTTGTCTATGATTTCATTTTTCTCGTCTCTTTGAAGGAGTCCAAAGATTATGAATTGTACCATAGAAGAAAAATTCTAAGAATATAGAAATTAAAAATTTCGAAGTTCCTCGGCGTCCCGAAATTTAGGAGGAGTGGTCAAAGATTTTTCTGAAGCTTGGCTAGCTGTCATGAATTTTAGGACTAGTCCATCCCCTTTTTCTTGTCGCCTGAAAAACTTGGGACGACTAGGTATAGCCTAAAAGTTTCTCTTTTGTCAATAATATTATAAATATTCAGAAATAAATTTTATTATGAAATAAAATTACTTATTCAGAAATTCTGATCTACCAAATTGATGATGCAGAAAATTCTCAAGCTTTATTAATAAAAGCCGATTTTGAAAGCCAATTCAATTTTAACCCCAAAATACTAAGTCTATTTTCACCGATTTGAACAACTTTTCAAAATCAAGCATTTTTCCCGGACTCAGAATATCTCCGAATCATAATTTTAATTTATTTATTTTGCAACCCTACAAATATTACATAAACAAAATTGTGAAGAGCCATCTATAAGGGCAAAGCAAACAAGACTTCGTTAGAATGCTCGAAAACGCCTTTTTACGACATGGGTTTCCTTTTTCCAACTATCGTATTTGCTTCTTCTCACACATTTTTTCATGAAATTAATTTCCTGCAATATAATCTGCTTTGTGCTATTCTGTCCTGCCTTTCATAAAATCATAACTCGTCTAAACTTTGCCCAACGAATCTAATAGCAGAGCTGTTGAACCACAATCTTCTGATTACAATCAAAAGCCGCGTAATTTAAAAAAAGCTCTTTTGAAAAGACTAGTTCTTTGATGAAAAAGTCAGTCATCTGATTTAAAAATAAGCCACCGGAAATAATGTTTAAAAGGAGATAGTAAAAACTGATGCATGGTTTAAAGAGGAATAGATTCCAGAAAGGAAATTAGATATAGCATGAAATCGGAACATACGGAAATTTAAGGGATATTCCATTTCTATCTGATCTGATCACATTTAACCATAGCTATCTCATAGTTTTTTTCAATACTTCTCTCCTTTTTAACAATTATAAATAAATAGGATAGAAATTAATTTCAGTTGTGTCAAAAGAGTCAAACATATAAAGACATCAGGCCTATTTACGATATTTAAAATGGTGCTAATAGTAGCATTCATTTTGGAAAATAGAAGAAAAATAGTGTTATACAATTTCAGGGTGTCTACAAAACATTATTTTCTAAATATTCTGGACACTTACTGCAAGCGCTTCTTACAGTAATTCCCTGCCTTTAACCATTTTCGTGTGAAAATCCCGGATTTCCCAGACCAACAAAATTCTCTAATTTTTCCCTAGTTTTCTGAGTTAACTATTTTCGAAATCTGTTATACAATATACATGTTGAAAACCATGTTGAATACTTTGATCTTCCCAATGAATCCAAAAAATATGACATCCTTTAAGGACCCGTACAAATTGTTTCGAGATCCTCTAAAAATGTCCTGAAACTGAAGGTTTTGAAACCTTAGAATCCTTTAAGATGCTTTAAAATCGCTTAGGTTGAAAAATCCTCACAAATCTCTTTAGAAATCCCTTTAGACCTTTGTAAGCCTTCAAAATCTCAAAATTTCGTTTCGACAATTTTATTTTCCAGATGACGAATATGTTATTTTAGTCAATCTAACGGCTAAGTTTTAAAGCATTTTTTAAAGTAAAGTGCAAAATAGCTGCATTAGCGAGCAATTTAGGGAAGTAGTTTAGCATTATTATAATTTTTTCAAAGTAGTAGCAAAACAATTGTATCGTTAAACGGAAGGCTTCAAAATGTTAAAAATCAAAAATAATAATACTTCTCTTTTAGGATTTTTGTAAAAATTAATATAAGTCGCGTATTAAAATTTCCCCTAAGGGTTTTATGGTCCGATTTTACAGTGTCCAACTGTCTTGGTTCTTTTCTCATTTTTACAAGGTTGTAAATCATCAATGAGCAAGGGACCGGAAGGAAAAGCGGAAGTAAGTTGAGGTCGAGGGAGATACGGGAAGCATTCGCAGCGTTTTGTCGCACCCGGTCCATCCCCACAAATTGAACCACAGGGCGAGACTGGATTCTACCACTTTTGCACCCTCCGAACTCAATTACCCCTTGAAAACCAACTTCCACTGTGTCACGTGGTTTACGACCACGTAATCCTCACCGGCCGACTAAATCGCATTCAAACATATCCTTTGGCTAAAAAAAATAACGTTTAGCTGAATTAAGTTATGATTTATAAAGGGAGATATCCTTCTGGACCACCCCATTCATTTTTCTTGCGATTAAATCGGTTAAAAACGAAATATGAGGCCACACGGTTATGGTTAGGGAAAATTGAACTCTTTATGATAGCTTAGACTTATAATAACTTAAAATAAATGTTACTATTTACAGATGTAAATAATTAATTGATTGAAGCAGATTGTGCTAAATGGTACCGAGTCCAATCAATCTAATATTGGAGGAAAACCAAAAAAAATGTCTAAAGGAACAATTTAAGACCGATTCAGTAAGTTAAATTGTCTTTGCGTAGGGGGATGGATCAGTTTAATAACCATTGAGTACAAAAATAGATGACGCAACCCTTGCATGAAATAGTCTAATGGAAATGGCGATGGACTCAGCACCGTTTGGCAGAGACCCTAAAAAATTTAATTGCTTTACTACCAGTTAAACAAATTAATTTTTATTAAATCATTTATGTAATTTCAGGTATTATATAATTTCGTCCAAAAACTACCAAAATTTTATATTTTATAGCGAAATTTTCGGTCGGGTTTCACTATAAAATAATTTATAAATGAAATAAACTGTTTAGAACTAACTTTTACATGTTTTAAATGATTTTCATAGGTTTCAGGTGTCCAAAGGTATTCCAAATTTAGACTCTTCTTTGGATGCAATATCGCGGACCTCAATCCAAAAAAGCTCCACTTTGGAGTTATTTCAATGAAAAAATACATAATAACCTTCAATCTTTTAATTATTTTATTCTTCATCTCAAAATTATCGCGGGTTGTCACGCAAATAAGATTAGAAAAAAACAGGATGTGAAAGCTCTTTTGAATAAAAGTCACGAGAAACACCTTGAACCTCTTCTAGCGTTTTTAGACATCATTTTCAAGCAAATAAAAAAAAATCGGTATATATTTTACATTATTGAAAATTTGCATAAAAATCAAAATACGATAAATGCATCCGGAATTTGTTTACCAGTTTCTTTCCTATTTCTTTTTGTACTTATTTTCATGAAAGAAAAACTTTGAGCTGCACTTCAAATTCAGTGATTAAATCTAAATAATTTTCACATTTTTCCTTCGCTTCGATAAATTTGAGATTCGGTGAAACTTCTCGGTAGGGAAGTGAGGAATCATGCGAAATGTTGATCTCTTCTGGCGTGAAGGTCCATGAATTATTTTTAGCCATCTTTTCAGGTCGTGTCGGCATCATTGCACGCGCCTGCGTTTTTTGGCACGCTGAAGACTGACACGGTCAGATAAGGTTAAGGCTTTGTGGAATTAAAAAAATCTTGAGTTCTACTTGCTACCTAATTTATAAAACCTATATTGACACCCTTTACTTTTCCTCTAGCAATTTACCAATTTCATTTAAGGGGCAATACGTACGAGACATTTAATTTCATCTACAACAATAATATCAATTATTTCTGTATGCTTTATTTAATTTATCGTTTTACAAACTCCAAGCAGATAAAAAACGATTCATTCCATTGGCTGATTTAACAGTTTTTGTTTGTTTGGCATTTGACACACAAATAATTGTTTAAAGCATACATCACTAGGTTCAATATTAGTCGGCAATGTCAGTGAAAAGGAAAAACAAAACTTTTGCACAAAATATGCGCACAAAGCTCTTTCTTCTTCTGCTTTTTTTTTTTGCTTCAACATAGAAAGCATTTCGATCGGTCTTTTTTAAATCTATATGTTGGGGGAAAAAGCGAAAAACTTTTCTACGAGCATCGAATGGAAATTCCCCTCAGTGCAACGCGCGCGACAGATAGTCGTTAAAAGCCGAAGACATGTATGTGTTCTGCCTACGGCAGTTACGAAACATGTATGGTTGGTCGCCAGATTTAAAGTTTGAAACCGGCCTTGTGGAAAGAGGATTCAGAGTGAAGTACATGATTGCCAAATAACTAGAATTTGCTAAGAGAGACTTTTGAGTTGTTTGTTTCCACAAACTCGGGTTTTCCCCTTCACGGTATTCTGAATAAAAGCAAATTGTTTAAGCTGAAATTTTAAAAACCATGAAAATGATCAAGATAAATTCCAAGTAATTTTTTACTCCACATAAATCTGCAAGGAAGGTCCAGAACACCTTTTTCATTAGATATAAATTCATAACTTTAAAAATATTTGTTGAGACTATAGGCTATTTATAAAATATTTGCTTCATGTTGGATACTGCGAATTATTGATCGTTGTATCGTTTACCAGAAATCTCATCTTTCTGAGGTAAACTGGCCTTTAGAGTATAATTAGTACAGCAATCATTTCAATGATGTTCCTATATTTTCATCAAGTTCTGCGGAAGGTGATAAGATTACTTAAAATCTTGAAAACAGACAGTGACATCTGATAATGATATATTTTCTACGCGTGTGGTACCAAGTCTTCAGTTCTTAGATTAGAAGTTATGCTTCATCATTCAAGTATCAGTACCGACGGTCAATTCCTTATTGACAAAAGAATATTTAATTCCACGTACGATCCAGGTCATTATTCTCTATATTTTGCATATTTTTAATTTAAATAAAGAGTACTATTTGTATAATTAATTTCACCATTCTTGATAAACCTTATTTCCCTTTAACTTAAAATTATAAACAAATACTAAATATTTACTTAGAATTGCAAGTATTTAATTTGCACAACTCAGATCTTTTTTAAATAACTGGTTCAAAATTTTTTAAACAAGCGAGATTAAAAGTCCTACAGTATGAAAATGAAATCGGTTAAAGTAAGCATAACAACTTTCAAAATTGTCGTTCATGAATTTTGAAATCGAACAATCACAAATTTATTCATTTACAAAAAAAATGAACAAATTAAAATTGAAAGCATATAAAATGAAACCAATAAAATTATTAACGTGTTCAAATTTCAACAAACTAAAATTGTAATGCAGAAGTTAGAACTTACAGAAGAACTTACAGAAGTCTCGCATTAAAATCTCAGGAATGAAAAATTTAAGTATTTAAAATGTAATAAAAGTTAAGAATTCTAAAAAAATTAAAATTGACCCATTTCAAGCTTGAGTTTTTTCAGACTGTACAATTTTGTATTTAAAAAATGAGAATTTTTCACAGTTTCGAGTTTAAATGTTGAAGTCTGTCTAATTTCATATGAATGAATATATAATTCGGCAGCAAAAAAATTTAAAACTAAAAATTTAAAAAATGTGCCATAAAATTTTATATTGTTTAATATCATAAGTTAAAATAACCTCTTTTCAAAATTTAGTTTTCAGAATTATACAATAATTGCACATTTAAAGCATTTAAAATTTAATAAATCGAGATTTGAACTTTGAGTATTGATTCCACAACTTATATTATCGGGTATTATCGTATATCGTATATTATGTACAATGTATGTTATCACCATCTGATATAATTCTATAATCATCACTAAATTCTCTTATTACTAATTTCTAATACTTTATCATTACGAGATCTTCTTCGTTTTCCACATACTCATTGTCAGAAATCCTAAAAATGGAAAAATTTTAGTGGCAAATCATCCGATATTGAAAAATGTGTAATCCCATAGTGAAGAATTTTTAATTTGATGTAAAGAAAATTCAAAATTTTATAGTTTAAAGCATAATAAATTAACGGTTTTGACGAAGAAGCCTTGGAAAATTAACAATTTAATCTGGGGAAGCTAAACGGTGCTAAGGTCACTTTTTTACGAAATTGAATTTGCTACAAACATCATACTTTCTCTGTCTTATACACCAATTTCAGTAAAAAAATTAAGGTGTTTAAATTTTTTACAAGAAATTTAATATTTAAATTTATTTAAATATTTTCAAATTTTAAAGGATTCAAAATAACTGATCCAATTATACTAAAAAATCATGCTAAACAGGGCTAAATATACTTTTTTAACCAAATTTAACTTTCTTCAAAAATCGTACTTTTTGCTTCTCCTGTAAAATTAGTTTCATTGGACTTAGTACCGTTTGGATTACCCTGTTTTAATTTAGAAGTTAAGTTTATAATTGAAACAGTTTTCAATGATATACTAATTAACTCGAAAATAACACTTTCTTTTTTTATGGTTAAATCCATTTTTCTTGTACTACTATGCTGTTTGATTCTAAGTTGTGTGCAAAATATTTTAAAAGGTTATCCATTATATATACGAATGATCCATTCATCATCTCAAAATAGCTTACTTGGACCGATAATACTAAAATCACGATCCTACACATCTGCCTTTATGACTCCAACATTAAACCCAAAATCGATGCGCAAATCTCCCTCTCAGGATCAACCCAGAAGGTACATGAAAATCTCAAGCAGGTGTTACGAGAATAAACTGCAAAAGAAATAGCCAGCTTGTGTGCTTCTTTGGCTAGAGAGTCAAAAGAAAATAAGCAGAGCTTGCATGCATTTAGAAAATACGAGAGGATACAAATCCAAGGAAATTTCTCAAATTTAATAGAAAGTGATAGCTGGTTGTTAAGTAATAAGGTGATTCTACTGGAATATTCTGGAGCATTAAATGTGTTGGGACTGAACTTTAATTGGTCTAGAGACTTGTGCTCTAATTGGTCTAGGGACCTGCAACCCTAAGCGAATAATACTTTGGATAGAACTTCAACCAATCATGGTTGAGGCCAACGACAACCTGGTTTTGAAACTAATTGAAAATAAATTCAGACGGCAGTGGGAAGTCCGTTTATAAAGTTAAACTTTTTATAGATTACAAGTTGTACTTCACATGAATAAAGAATCAATCACTGTTCGCTATCACTAAGGTCTGGTGCACAATCTTCTTCAATGGGCAGGTATATTTCTGTAAATTATCGTCATCTGATACAATCATACGATCTTTAATAAATTCTTATAATATTTTATCATGTACATTATCATTAGGGATCTTTTTCATTCTTCACTCATTTTCAAAAGCACTGACTTCAAATTACCTATTTATTCAAAATTATTTTCTATTAATGTGACTGAAATTGAAAAAATGATCAAGTTTTTACTTTGAAGCTGAAATAGTTTTCATTCAAAGATATTAACAGTAACCAATTCTAGATGACAAAAATTCGCGAAAAAAGAATTAAATAATAAAGAAATGACAAAAATCAATTGAAACAAAGTCTTTCTAAAATTGGTACACTTCTGTTCAGCTTGAACTAATGGTAAACAGCCTACTTTATATTTTGTAATTTTAATATTAAATATAACTATGAACATGAAGACAGAAATATGTTGAATATAATATGTATATTGTATAAGCCGCTGCACCTTCATGCGTAAATGCCAGTAAGTTGAACTCTCAAGCATTCCTAATATTCTCAAGCATTTTTAATATTTACAATTCTTAAATATTTACATTTAATTCGAATGTAAACTGAAAATTTAAAATTCTTTTATTTCAACCATTAAGGATTCAATTTGATAGATTTTCAATTGAAAATTCTACAAGGTTATGATTTTTAAGAAGTAACAGTATCTGTAATTAGTTCCTTTTTTGAGGAACTTTTCCAACAATGCATCTCATTTCCATGTTCCTAAATCCAGATAAAAATGATTTTTATGTCGATCTATCTCGATAGAATTGGATATTCCAATTCAAACTAAAGAATTTACATTCAGTCTCAACAATTTCAAGTAGAAACATAATTTCACGAGATATGAAATTTGGTAATAGATAAGAATCAAGAGCAATATTAAAAATTAAGAAATTAAAATAGGAATATTCCAAATTGATAGAGACGCTCTCAATACTGAATATGTTGAAGACCAGCCTTTTTGAAAGTCATTTATTTTTAATTAAAAATATTTCAAATTTAAACATTTAGAGTTGTGTGCTACTTCAAAGATAGGTATTAAAAATTCAACAATATAAAATTGTGAAGCCTTATGGTAAAAAATGGTATGCTTGAAGTTTTCAACATTTAAGAAATTGAAGTTTATAATATTCGCGATTGTATAATTTTAGATTAAATTTCTTGAAATATCAAGCCTTCAAAATCGAAAAAAGTTTTGAATCTCAGCCATTTGAAATTGTAAATTTTTAAATGAAAATGTTAAAATTTAAAAATATTAATTTCAAAACAGTTGAAATAATTAATCTCAATGTTTGAACAATTAAACGTTATCCAGCTTCCAAATCAGAACAATTTCAGTCTAAAAAATAAACTTTTTTAATATTCATACCATATGAACTAATACAGTCTTGAAAACTGTAAACAATTCTCATTGCAAAGCGTTTCGTCTTAATAAAACAAGAAGAAAAGTGATTATGAAAATTAATTATGAACTCCCTCAGCAGATTTAAATAACCCTATCGTGCTAAACTGGGGTGAAACATGATTAAATTATTCACGATAAGATAAGCTACAATTAGGTTTTCAAAGACGACAAAATTAATTTTTTTAAATATCATATGACTTAGTTTTATCTTCTCATAATCGTTGTGAATCGTAGTAGTAAATTTTCACTAAGTGGGAAGTTTTTTTTAGAGCAATAAAGTTTTCGATCCATTTTCAGATGTAGAAGTGAATCACTTTGTTGAAGATGAAGACTTGGAAGGTGAGAAATACTATTTGAGAAACTGTGTAGTTCCTCCTTTGTCGAAGCAGCAGAGAGTGCAATATTGATGCAAGCTAGAGAGGAGCACTCTACATTGCTTGGAAGATGCAACGGTACCATGAAGAACTGTTGCTGGTCTCATCATTCATACAGAGAATACAGAAACGGTATAGCAAAGTCGAGTAGGATAAAACGTCTGCTCTAAACTCTAAACGTAACGCGCTAAAGTTAGATAAGAGTACTGTCAATTTTCCAAGAAAATTCCGAAAATGCGTCTCATAAATAACTATATAAATATTGACAAATTAGTGAAAGCAGGCGCCATGTACCAACAAAAAATTGTTTCGTGCTTAATTAAGACATTAATTAAGTAATTAAAATCTCCCCACTCACCCTATAACTCCCCCTCTCTGCTCTCCTCATCTATCATGTCCTATTCTAAACTATCCAATCCTATCACCTAAAAAATATTAGCAATAAAAAAAGAAAGTTTCGTTATTTAGATCCTTATATTAGAAGCTTTTTTGTTCATTCTGATTTTCTTAGTCGATTTAAAATAAGAAAAACTTGTTTCGAAATCAGAAAAACAAATAATTTAATATTTTTTCATAATAACTGAACAAATTTTCAAACACTGAAAATTTGGAAAACCCATTTCAACCATAAAATTCTCTAGCCAAACACTAAACTCTAACCAATATTCATTAAAATCGCTATTCAATTTTTTATTTGAATAAAACCATGAGCCCTCTCTCAAGATATTGGTTTTTAAAATGCCGCAAAGGAAGTTTAGATCTGAAAAAAGGTTAGCCAAGTTCGTTCGACTTTTGAGAAAATGAAAAATTTATTGTACGACGGATTACGTACATTTATCCACCTAAAATCTCTTAAATTAATTATTCAATTTCGAAAACTAATATTTTCTATTTTAGTAAGTTCCAATTTAATTTCTTCGCAATGAGTGCTTTAGGAATTTAGATTTCAAGTCAATAATATTTTTACGATTCTAGTTTGAAAATCGTTTACGAATGCTTCCTCCAGCTTGAAATTTTGCAGCTTACAATAACTCAGGTCGAAAGCTGTTTGAAACTTAACATGGCTCGGATCAACTAGATGGCTTTGGAAAAAGTCGCCTTAGTAGAATAAAATTATTTTAAAAATTCCAATAAATTACTAAAAAAACATACAATATTTTTTTTTAATCCCGTCCAATTTTTAAAGGTAATAAAAGAAAAATCCGTCTTAGACACAGATTAACTTAAATAATAAATTTATTTGGTTAGGAATATAGAAGACATGATTCTTTTTTATTTTTAAACATTCTTTGGAGAATAAAAGTAAAGGTAAACGAATTTTTTACCTGTAGGCTTTCAACTTAAAGGCTTCGAAATCAGAGTTCAAAATTTAAATTGATTTTGAACTTTAGATCTGAGGCTTCTTAACTTAAATATGAAATTATCTATTCATTTTACAATAATTAGGTTTAAAATCAATAGATTTTAAACGGTATCGTTAAATTTTATATAGATGCAGGTCCGTTCCCTAAATACTAAATCCGAAATCCTTCAGAGCTGGTAATTGTCATTTTTGAAAGCTTCGAAATTAAAATTTTGAATACTAGATTTTTTAACCGTATTTCGACTTTAAATTGTACTTCAAAATTGGATTAATGTTCTATAATTGTAATATTAAAATGTTTACTGTTAATGCAAATTTGTTTCTGAAACAGAGATTAAGAATATAAAAAACTAAAAGTGAAAAAAGTTGGTGATT
>JAWWLR010000155.1:44693676-44707079 GCA_035041075.1 Acraspis erinacei | reverse complement strand
AACTGTATCTTCGACTGATATTAAGGTATGTTAAGGTTTTTAGTCAGATCAGCCATTTAGAAGTAGCTTTTTAATTTAGAGATTTAAAACAAAATTACCGTGTTTATATAAGAGAAACTTTTTTTATATTTAAAATACAGTAATACGATATCAATGTATTTGATCGCGTCTTCGAGATGCATCGATTGACCTTTTGTTGAACTTCGTATGACTCACCAGTCCCAATTTATAAAGTTTCAAATGGTTCACGTCTTCGAGACTACCAGAAGTTAAAAAGTTTTTCATTCTACCAAAACATATAAATTGATATTTTGGTGTAATCGCTGATTTTTTGAAAATTAAATTTTCTGAAAATCAGAAACATAAGCTTCCAAATTTTTGAAAATATCCATTTATTACATGAAAAATTCTTAAAAAATCAAATACATATTGTGGTAAAAGGATTTTTTCAAACTATCATTTTTTGATACAATAGTTTTATAAAAGTATTACAAATATTTGTCACAATCTAGTTACAATTTATTCTAGTATTTTTTTTAATCTTCTAACATTGAGATTTTTTGCAACCATTATTATTTAATTACAGAAAAATATTTTTTTTCTTCAGATTTTTAGCAAAAAAAAAGTTTGTCGTCCTGTTATACCTTGAGCTTTAAATTTGATTCTCATAGAACAGAACTTTTTTTAATAAACGACTTTTATTCTCATTCAGAGTCCTCATATCTCGGGAGTAATATTTTATTTTTGCAACAAATTGAAAATTCGGTTTTTAATCACTGTCCAAAGCCGATCGTAAAAATCAATGAAATTTTAATCTTAAAATGCCCAGTCGTTTTTTTTTGTTTGAACGAGCTAACTTTTCTACATTAAACTTTATTTACCATATTTAGAAACTTAACATTTCAGAAGAATGATTTTTTTTAATGAAAATTAAATTTTTATCGCAATTCGTAGCCGAGTATACTCCAATGTTTGGTCAGTGTTTTAAATATGTCAACTCCCACTTCCGTTTCCTCGAACCTGAATAATTTTTTTTCATCAAACTTTTTGGTTATCAATTCCGCAATACTTAAATTCGGATGTGGATATTTGTTTTATCTTTAAATAGTAATGTCGATTTTACACAATGTTTTTTTGCCCTTTTGACAAATTTCTATTTTGTTGTTTATCTAGTTTTGTACTAACATCGCTCAATTGAAAAAAGTTTGTTTTTTCAAATTTTTATATGAAAAAGAATATTTTCTAAACAAGCTTTTTCTTTTAAATAAAAATTGAAGTAAATAAATGCTAAGACTGGTATTTTGAGCAAGCATATAAAAGTTCAAGTGTCAAGAAAATTATTTTAATATCATTTAAAATTTCTTGAAATCTGCAGAATCTTAAAATATTTGAAATTTCAATTTTTAAGATGATGGATAATTTATTTTAGCCAATTTAGTGAAAAAGTCTTAAAATATGTTTGAAGGCAAAGTGAAAAATTATTAGCGATAGTGTAAATTTTCGAACAAATAGGAAAGTGGTTGCATCGTTAAAAAAAGTCTCGTGACTTGACTCTAAGTCCGGAAGAATATATTAGAATTCAAAATAAATCATAGAATTCAAAAAACTCAAGGACAATTAAAGAGAATTACACACACTTAAAACATTTTTAAAACTAAAGAAAACTCGAAAGAATGCAATAAATTTCAAAAGGTTTAAATTTTAAATCAAGAAAATCCAGAATAATTTGAGGCTGATTCAAGGCGATTTGAAAAAAATTAAAACGAATTCAAAAAGTTTCAAAATAATTCAGAATCAGGCGTGCACCTGAATTTATCAGTGGTTCCCCTCGTAAAAACCCTTTTAAAATATGAAATTTTGAGGTACTATCAGGACAACAGAATGGATCCTAAATAATTTACTATTCTCTTGAAAATAGAATTAATTACGTTTGCAGCCTGAAGTTTTCGATAAATCCGTTAAAATCTCTTGACATTTGTAAAATTCCCTACAATCATTGAAATACTTGGAGGTCATATATAAAACTCCTTATTAACATAAAATTGTTGAAATCCGAAGAATTTGCTTCAAAGAAAGTTTAATTTATTCACTCAATTTATCTAGAGATTCATTGAAATCACTAGGAATCATAAAAATCGTTTAAACAAGTACAAATTAGTTAAAATCCCTTATGTATCAATTAAATTAAGCTTTTACATTAGGGTTTTGTAAAGATCTTCAATAATTCAATAAAGTTCCTTAAGTCTTATGAAGTTCCTTAGAATCCCTAGAAATCTGGGAAATCTCTAGGAATTCCATAAAATTGCATTCAATGTAATTTAGCTTCCAAAGTTCTCTAATAATCCCTTAACAATTTTGGAATTCCTACAAAATTATTTGAAATCAATTGCTGAAACTCCCCATAAATGTTTGTTGGGAATATTTAAAATCCACTAAAATCCTCTGGAATGTTTCGAAATATTACGAAATTCTTTAAAATCCGTTTGAATATTTTCAAATCTCTAATAAACCGACAAAAACCTTTAAAATTGGTTAAATTTGTGAAAACCCCATAAAATCGTTTAAATATGTTCTTGAAATCTTTTAACTTTTTCAAAATTCTGTAAAAATCCTTAAAATCTGTGTAATCTATGAGGTTTTTGAGGTTTTTCAAAAATCTATGAAAATAATTTTAAATATAACTTTCAACACATTAATCATTCTTTTTTACTTTCTCTATTTTTGCATAAATTATTTCAAGAATTGAACATGAATTATTTCTATATTGATTTTTAATTATTATTTTCTAGAATCACGAAAAAATTATACGAAGTTTATCGTATGAAAATCATTATAGATAAATACTAAATTTGCTGGCATATTTAATCGTAATTTAGAATAATGCAAGGGATGGTGAAAAATTGGAGAAGAAGTTAACGTCTTGAAAAAAACAATCTCGAACCAAATATTGTATAATTTAAGATAACGCATTGCCTGCGTAAGAGCTTTCAAGCTGAGAAATATTTGCTCAAAAATGTTCAAAACTGAATATGCATACATAAGATGATAATAGTCAAAATAGATACTCAAGATACAATTTTAAATCTGTATAAATATTTCAGAAGTTGACGAATTTTATCGCATTTATGCATATTTTTACTCGTTACTGCAAAGAGAAAATGATTTACAACTCCCAATTTTAATGTATAATTCCTCTTTTCTGGTAAAATATTTGTTTATTTTTATTGAATCTCGTAAAACGAGCCAGTGTATCAGGTCTGATGTATCTGAAAACAGGTTCTTACCTCTGCAAAAAGATGAACATCTGTGGGTTGGAAAGTTAATTTTAGAACTTTATATATATTTAACTACCCAAAATAGATATTGTGAATTTAGGCATTGTAGCCGAGACCCAAAATTAAAGCAAATTTAGTTATATACTTCAGATTATTGCATAAGTTGAAAGGATAGATTGGAAATCAGTTTACGCTGAACATCTGCCTTTTATGTTCATATTTTTTATCTCATACTGTAATTACTACAAGATCAAGTTATCTACATAATTATATATGGCACCGCAAAACAAGAGAATTGGTATTACTTAAATTCTTCAGTTTACTCTTACTTGTTATCTTTCACACAAACGACTACTGTGTATTATTAAAATTCAAGCTTTTTTTAACTTCTAAGAGCAAAGGAGACAACAATTGTTTGTTCACTCAATGAAAAATTATTGTTTCTTGCATCGTTTTAGAGAACCGCTCTCTATATGCGCCGTCGTCACCAGTCAGTGGAAATTTCCGCTCCATCGGCGAATGCCAACAAACCCGAGCAAGACGGCATTTCCAATTGAACGCTGCCTTTTTCAATACTCGGTAAAAAGCGAAAAAAATTCTGGCACGCGAAATAAAAATTTATCTGATATATGACTGTTCCCTCAGGAGTTTTATTATTTTGCGAAATGGAATTGAATTTCAAAATAGAACTTTAATTTTCCCTTTAAATAGATTCACATTCTGAACTCTTACATAACGATGTGAGATTCCTTGGGAACTAGAAAATAAAGCTTGCCAGTTACGTTATGTTTTAACAGAAACTTCTTTAATTATCATCAATCATCTGTTTATTAATAGTTTCAACTCGAGTTTCAGACTCCATTCTCTTCATAGTTTTCTGCAGAGTGCACTAAAACTTTTCCACTCCCAGCGATTAAAAAATTTATTTCTTAAATGGAGCCGAACCCTTATTCATATTAAAAAATTTATGAGGGAGCTAAAACAACTTTAATAAAAATTGGAAACCCTTTTCCCATCTAGATAAAAACTCGTTAACTTATTGCATTTTATGATTCTTGAAACAAGAAGAATCTAACGATTCCCAAGAAAGAACTCTGGAACATGCTGTGAGAGTAACAAAGAATGGTAAACCAGTATATAATCAATATATTTCCAAGCAACCTTTACGGATAAAAATTACAGTAATTGAATACTCAAATTGTTCATTGCGCGATTACTACAGGCAACACATATTGCATATTGTGCGTGAACGTCATGCGGTTTGCAATATTTCCGAATTTGTAAATGCCACTATTGCAATGGCTGTTTCACAAATTAATTCCTCATTACTCTCTCATACTCTTAAATTCCATTTTTCATGATTTACTTATATAAAAATTGCAAGTATAGAGTTTTCCCTAAATTATTCGCCACCACAATAAGGGTCAGTCCATGAACTAAGTTACCAATTTGAGGTAACTTTACCCACTTGGATAAAGTTTATTAAGTTAACAAATATTATATTATTCTATTTTTTTTAAGTTTGTGAATTTTGAGAAAGATGGCCCTACAGCGGTGCAGTTCAATAATAACTTAATAAGTTACAAAATCACTTTCATGTTTCAGACTCCACAGTATCACCCGTATATCCCTCTTTTCCCCTTTTTAAAGAATTCTTTTTTTCCGATGTTTTCATGATACTTCCCCTTTTTTATTTTTCTCGCTAACATGCGAACTAAATTAATAGAAAATCCTGGAGTCAATTTTTTTGGTTGAAAAGTATATTCTTAGATTCGTATCATTTTTGGTTGAAAATTAATTTTTTTACTGAAAGTTTAACAATTCTATTTTTGGATGAAAATTTATGTATTTTGTTAAAAGGACGTCATTTTTTAGAGTTAATTAATATTCTTATTTAAAAAACATGTTTTTATTTGAATTTTGAACTCTTGTTGGTCATTAATTTTTTTTAAGATTCATCATTTTCATTGAAAATGTAACCTTTAGGTTGCAATTATAACTATGTTAATGAAAATTCGATTTTTTTGGTTGAATCCAACTGTTTTTAATTTTAAATTAAAATCTCTTTTGGTTAAATATCAAGTATCACATGTTTCGATGTGAATTTATAATTTTTGACTAAAAACTCAACTAATTGGTTTATAGTTCAGTTACCTTTTGAAAAATTAACTTTTTTGATTAAATATATTTTTTTAATTCGACTATTTAGTGCTAAACTAACATTTTGGTTGAAAATTCATTTATTTAGTGGTAAAAAATTCAACCATTATGTAGAAAATTCGTCATTTTCACTTGAAAATTCAATCTTTGAAAATTCATTTTTGGTTGAAAATTGAAATAATTGATTGAAAGTTGAAGTGCTTTGCTAAAAATTCATTTTCTTAAGATTGACGTCTTTGGGTGAAAACAGAAATATAAGTAAAAAATTCAACATTTCGATTGAAAATTTGTCTTTTTAGAAAAAAAAATAATCTTGTTGGTTGGAAATTCATCTATTTGATAGATCATTTAACTACTTTGTCAAAAAGTTACTTATCTTAATTGAATTCAATTCTTTTTAGATTAAAAACTTAACTATTCGCTCTAATTCTCATGCAATTTATTGAAAATTCATCTTTGTAAGTTAAAAATTCAACTATTTTGTTGAAAATTCGTCCTCTTGGTTGGAAAATTCATCTTTTAAGATAAAAAAGTCACCCTTGTTGGTTAAAAATGGACTTTTTTGTTGAAAATTTAACTCTTTACAAAAAATTGATCATTTTGGGTTGTAAATTTTACTATTCTGCTTATTTCTTTCGAAGTTCGTCTATTTTGCTTAAAAATTCAAATTGTTTATTTGTTATACATTTTTTTGTATTTATTTCGACTTGAATCTCAGTAATTTAAACGTTTCATATTGAAGTCAATATAGTATCTAAATAAATTTTATATAAAACAATTTCTTTCGCCATTGTTCTCCTATTTTCGTGAAAAATCACCCTATGATCAAACGGTCAACGACTACGTTACTTTGGGGGGGGGGGGGGGGGGTAAGGAGGTACAAAATTGGCTACGTAGTTTATCAGCGGCCCCTAAGTAATGTCAAATAATCACTAAAACTGAATCAGATCGACATACTTTCGAGAAAGTATTGTATTAAATATTCAGTTAGGATATTAATAGACATAAATATTTATACATTATATATAAATCTCACATGGTGAATGTGAGGTTCACTATCAAGGTCGCAATCGTTACCTTGAAACTTCTCTGAGTGACCTCTCAAACGTAATACGAAAATCACTGTTTCGATGCATAAGCTATATTAGAAATAAATTTTGAAGAAAAATATTAAATATTTAAAAAAATCTACTCACCATATTGAAGAAACTCTGCCTTGACGGCACAAAAGTCGAAAGAAGAAGGATTTGATTTAATTTAGTGCTCAAAGCGTATCCATTATAATTTGTAGTTTCTCCAATGACAAGTCAATTATAATAAAATCTGATTCAATATATATCATTGATAAAGAAAATAAAAATGGAAAAAATATCACTTGAAATCCTTTGGTTTTTCCTTATTCCTTATTTTTCGCTAAATTTCTTTGAGCCTCACAATATATTTATAGCATTTGTATACCTAAAACCTGAAAAATACAAGTTTGTTCAAATTATAGAGTATGTATGATAATCATCTTTATATTATGTTCTCAAGTGAGCCAAGATCATTTGCTGCGAAACAACTTTCACTGTGGGTTCAGTGTTTACTTACTATATATTGATTTTCAAGAAAAATCTGTTAGATTGGTGCTAAGTTGGAAAATTTCAAAATAAGAGTGTAGAAATTGAGATATTATTGACCAGTCAAGCTGTGCTCTCTTTACAATTGTATAATAATTAATATTTATATATTGCCCTTCCGGTAAATCATTCTTCAAATCATTAAAGACGGTTTGAATGATTTTAAATGCAAGCATGCAACATTTAAAAACTTTTTTCTTGAAAATAACGCAATTTGTATGCTTTTTAAATTATGATGATCCAATAATAAATTTTCCAAATCTTCTGAGTTAGGGAAGAACTATTGTTATTCGTTTCGAATAAATTAGAATAAATTTTCAATAGAGTTCAGCATGGTTTGAAATGTTCTATACATCTCTCAAATTTCCATCGCCATAAAATCATTCATTGATTTTTATTTTTCATCTTCTCTAGAGAAAAATAATTTTAATAATTTTACTACTTTGCAGTATACAGCACATTCTTGCAATTATTCGAATTTTTGATTCAGATATCTATTCTCATAGAATATAAATTTAAAAAATGAAGTCTAGTTTATATGAATTAAATTTAAACTGTTTAATATTATTACATTAAAATTTCAAGTTTTTAAGTTTGAAATCTTCAAATAAAACATTAATCTAATTGCTAAACCATCAAGGTACCGATTTTAAATTGCAAAAATGAATTGCAAGGTACGAAAGAAACACTATATACTTTGGTAAATATTTACAACTATTCGTGGCATTTCATTTGAGAAGGAAAGGGTGGGTCATGGGTTGCCTTCCTTTTTTGATATTGCATATTGCTTCGGGTACTAAGTATTGTGGTTGGAGGATTTTGCAAAATTTTCAATATTTTTGCAGATATTTTTGATTTAAAATTGTTTCCTATTTTAACTATTTTTATCTCTGTCGGCATTTCATTTTTCAGCTTTAGTTAAAAAAGTTATGTTTATACGTTAAAAAGCAGTAAAAGCTTTCTTTTGTTTACCAAATTATTTAAACGAAAAAATGTTTAGCTGCTGGTAAATTATACACACAGGCGGATATTGTGTAGATACTGATATCTAATAAAGTTCATAAAACTTTACATGTTAAAAAATGGCTGAATTGTGCATTTGTTTATTAAATGTATGTAAACAATCACCCCTTTTTACCGGAAAATAAAGTAAATTAAAAAATTTTCACTGAAAAGTAATTTTTGATCGATTCCATTATATCTGAAAGCCAATAAAATAAACAGTAACGCAGCTATGAGCTTTTTTTATATCTCAAACAACACATTTGGCTACTTAGTGGTTCAATTAAGGACACTTTAACATTATCTTTATTTATTTTTTTTATTTCGCGTTGTTCTTCGTGACAAGAAAGAAAAATTAAAAATTGTTGGTTAAATAAACAATATAGCTACTGATATTTCGATTTTTATTATTTGCTGTCATTTAATGTATGTCAAAATATTTCAAATTTTGAGAGGGGAAAAAACCTCCGAACAACCTTCCTTTTCAAACGGAATGCCTGCATATGACTTATAACAAAGTACCTTTGTGTAAGGTTAAAAAAAGATCCAATTTTTAATTAACCATATCTGCCAATATATGCAAAATTTAAAAAAATTCCGACCACCTTATTTAGTGCCCCAAGCATCATGCAATATCAAAAACGAAATGAAATTGATTACCAACTTTTTCTTTTTCGAAAGGAATGCCCCATTCATCAGTTCATAGGACTGAACAAAATGATTAACCAGTCAGCTAGAATATTTGTTTATTCACAACTTATACGATTAAAAATGTACGGACTTTCCTATATCAATTATTTTGATTTACACTTATTTTTAAGTTTGAAATTTAACTACCATAACAAACCTCATTTTCAATTATTTGTCTTTCACAATGTGTAGAAAAATTTAAAGACGTTTTAAAATCTTTAAAAATCGAAATTATCGACTTAGGATTCAAGATCCCTCATTGTGGCCCAAGGGTTTCATTAGATATTTCAGGGATCTTTTCAGGATTCTCGAAGATTTTTGAAGATTTGAAAGATTTTCGAGATCTCCGGCGAAATTTTATACTGTTTTCTAACTGCTTTTGAGTCGCTGATTCTTGGAATCTCCGAAGGCTTGCAAATCTTAATCTAATTTTCATGATTCTGAATCTTTGACTTTTTGATTCTATAGTAACTTTGGACAAGATTTACGAAGTAAATAGCTCCTTGAATAATAATTTTGGAATCATTTATATTCACCTGCATAAAAAATAGCACGTCCAGTGTATTGGGAACTTCCCAGATCACAAATAATCACTACTGGATCAACATCGAGCCAGCGAACTTTTTGGAATTCCTGCTAAGCACCTGAAAAAGCATAAATCAGCAGCGAACTGCTATCCTGCAAATGATCCAGTTAGAAACCGACCTCCTTGCGAAACTTTTTAAGAATACTTATCAGTATCTTCGAATCGTAAACACGCATTCAGCGTTTCAATTTTTTCGGACTTTCAAATCCTTTCGGTACATACCACGGGTTGCTCTCATGCAATTCAGGAGTTATAAATGTTCCCGTATATTGATCATCTTATTGTTTGTGTTACCGATAAACCTCCTCTGCTTCACCATATGGCCTCCTGTCAATCTAACCTACACAGATAAAAGACCAATATATAATTATGCAATGCAGATAATACAATGTTCATGATAAGGATAAGTGTCAACACTGAAGAATTTTTCACAGTTACAGAATTCTTTCAGATAACTTCTAATGGATTGTTCTACTCCGAAAGTAGCAATCACTATGCATGAAATTCTACTAATCGAAAAATATTTCAAATCTTTCATTAAATTCTATTTCTTAATTCTTTTTTAGCTTATTACAGACTCTTAAGAAGTAAATGTTGATTATTTCATTGTTTTCTTTAATTTTAATTTTTTCAATTATTCTTATATCAAAAATGTGATGTAACGACATCTCATATACATTGTTCTAAAAACATGATTCGTTGCGACACGGCGTACATATAACATTCAATGGCTGCTTTCAGTTCGTTTGACTATTAATAAAGATCATACATTTTTTGCACCATCAATTTCGTAAATTAAAATTTCCAAGTAAGAATTTTTTCTCGTGATAACAATTATTTTTAAATGTATCTAAACATTATTGACAAAAGAGAAAATTTTGATTGTAAATGATTGTTGAATATTAGAAAATAATTCTATTTTTAAGATTTTGCTACTACAACATAATTTGTAATCTTTTCACACTTTTAAATAGATGCGAAAAATGAAATTAGGGACCACCAGATTTCTGGGAAATTTATAAAAATGATTCATTGAATTTAATAAGATACGAATAAAAGAATAAGAAACCACACTATTTCAAAAATTATTTAGAAGTTTTAGAAGATTTGATTGAAGATATATATTTAGGAAGATTTCGAAAAAACGAAGCCGTTGAAGAATTTGGAAAGGTTTCAAGAGAATAAAACAATGCTTAAAATTTCTGGAAAATTTACAAATGATTTTATATACGGCTTTATAATTTGGAAAAGGTAAATATGGTGTTAAAATAGAGCTAAAATAGAAATAATGAAATTGCATTATTCAAACGAAATAAACACTCAAATGGGCCAGACAGACGTGTCCTTCCATTTCCCAAAATTCCAGCAGAACATACTCATTTTTGATATTATAAAGTCGCCGAATATAATAACTTATAATAAAAAGGTCACGTGACAAACTGTCACATATCATATGTAAAAATTGAGATAGATTTCACAACATTTGAAATTATTTTGTTTAAATTTAAAAAAATATTGTAAAAGATTTTAAAGTAACATTTTTCAATTTTCGAAGATTACAAAATTTAAGGAAAAGTTCTAATAAGTTTGAGATATACTTAAACGTTTTAAAAAGATACAAAAATAATATGGAAGTTTAAAAGATTTGAAAACTTTCTAAAACAAATGGAAATTGCTGAATACAAAATTCGACCTTTTTTTTGAAATGTTTGAAAAGGTTCAAGAAAATAAGCAAGTTTTCTTAAAATTTCTGGAGAATTTTTTTATGATTTTTCATTTTCATACATTAATTTTCAAAATAAATTTGGACAGATTTCTAAAAATTCGAACAAACTCTTGAAGATGTCAAGACAATTCTTAAAGATTTTCAACATTTTAAGTACAATTCAAGCCTGTTTAAAAGATGTTTGAAATGTCATCTTATGTGGTAGAAATTTAATCTTTGAGGGTTAAAAGCGTAACTATTTTGTCGCATATTCATGCAATTGCTGAAAATTCGTATTTTTTTGGCAATAAAATTAATCTTCTTGATTGAATTTTAATCTTTTTTGATTGAGAATTGAATTCTTTTGTTGAAAATTCAGCTTTCTTGATTGAATTCAACTGTTTTTGATTTAAAATAAAAATATTTTTTGATTGAATTATCAACTATTAAATTTTACGTTGGGAATTTATCTTTTGTGATTGAATATTTAATCACTTGGTTAATAGTTGAACTACTTTGTCAAAAATTAATTTTCTTTTCTTGAAGATTTATCATTTTAGTTGAGGATTAATTTCTTTCGTTAAAAATGCCACTATTTCTTTGAAAATTCTTCTTTTTTGTTAGAATCTTAAACTTCTTGGTAGAAAATATTTTGTAGAAAATAGTTAATTTTGGTTAAAAATCAAAAAACACCTTTTTTGAATAGATGAACTGTTTTCGATTAATAATAAAAATATATTTTAGTTAAAAAATTAATTTTCTTTGATTTTACGTGTCTTAAAACTATAAAAAAAATTTTACACTTCCTCAAGAATCTTAGAAGCGTGCGATTGATGTCGATACTTTAGATAAATTGTTGCAATGTAACAAGCAAATACAAATTTATTCCCAAGCACATAACTTTGTCATAAAATGTGCAATGTACTCTTAAGATTATACATACGTCCTTGCGAATTACTAATCTCATTTTCATTGAACAATACACGTGTGATTTGCATGAAACAACAACCTCGCTTTTATTTGAAGACAGATTAAAAAGTTAATAAAAAAAAGTTTAAGTGCCCCATAACACTAAAACTTCCATATACTGGTTATTATGTTGTTCATAGCATCCTATTAATTCGATGCGTGCAAATATTGTTTTTTTTCATTAAATTGGAAATTAACCAGATATTCACTAATTTAAAAACAGAAATTATGACTTCTTAATGAATAAGTAGATGTGAAGAAGTGATTAGAACAGCATGGGTTAGAATTCAATGAGCAGGACTGAAATGGACCTTGCCAAGTTTTAGTGCAATGTATTTCTGTCCAACATTAAATTTGAGATGAAAGAATTGCGTGGCAGGGCGTCGGTAAATTTTATTGGACTCAATTTGGATCAATTTGATATAATAGTGTTTAACATGAATGCGACATTGACGGACATAATGAGCCTAGGCGTCAAACACGTGCCTTAAGATTTCATAAGTACAGCAGGATAAATTAAAGTACTCGATTTTATTTATGATTCCGAAACAATAATTATAGTACAGTGCCAATGAAGGTGGTCTGCAAAACAAGAATTACGTAAAAAAATGAATTCAAACTTATATTTGAACAACATTTTCTTGCATAAAATAATTGAGGTATTAGAATCCTAAAACTTAATCAAACCTGGTTTTCCTATAAACACATGAAACCCAAAAGTACTAGAGATCACATTTAAATTGCTTTATATAAATTTATAATCTGTTACGTTAACGTAAAGCAATTTAGTTCTGCTTATCTATGTTTTTCTTGACTGTAAGCTGAGACACAAGGTTTCTTACAAGGAGGTCAAGTCATTGAATTCACATTTTTAGCACTGATTTGTTACAAACAATCATACTGAAACCATTAAACTAAGATAAAATTGAATACTATCATTAGATACTTTGGTATAATAAATTCTGTAAATATTACAAAAAATGCTGTAAATTTTAGATGTGAAGGCATGGTGTCACTATCGACTCTTTTAAAATATGGCCACTGTAATATTAACAGAATTTTTTTTCGTGCAGTTTCTTCTTCTTAATTAAATTTTGTTCAAATTTCTAAGATAACTTAATATATTATACTTTAATTAATCAATCACACTTACACTCATCGGTTACGGGCTGTGTGGTTGTACTTTTTGCTGCAAAAATCAATCAAATGGCCTCCTAGCCTCGGAAACGTAAACCCATTCACGTACTCCAAGAATCAACTGCAACAAAAAATACTTGATTTAAGAAATACTTAAATCATTGCCACTAAAAGGAATTTGTATGAATTTAAAATTAAATTCCTAATCATTTATAATCATTATGTATAATCATTATGTGGATTGTGATTCAAACTTTAAA
>JAWWLR010000155.1:44669214-44688520 GCA_035041075.1 Acraspis erinacei | reverse complement strand
TTCATAACGGATAGTTTTAGATTTCACGCCCAATATCAATTGGTCTTTCAACTGTCCTTTCGTTTCGTTAGCAGCAAATTTATATTTTGTAACTAATCCCCGAACAGCTACAATATACTCTTTAATTGATTCACTTTCCTTTTGTTTTCGGTCCCTAAATATAAATCGTGAAAGGTGTTCATTACCTTTAGGCTCGTATAATGTTGAGAATTTGGATATTAATGCCGCATAATCCAATGTTAATTGATCCACATCTTCACACACGGCCAGCACTTCTTCAAACACTGTGGATGATGGCCTTGTAATTTATCACGCGGATTTCTTTGAATCTTGTACATTATTTGATGCGATAAAAGCTCCTAGCTGTTTTTCAAATGCGTTCCAATTGTTTCCTTTTTTAAAAAATTCGATAATCGTTCCCGCGAATGACATTTTAAATTCACTACTAATGTTCACTTTGTTTTGATCGTCCACTGTGTTTTATTTATCTGTTTCTTTAATCACTGCCGCGATTTGTTTTCTTAATTCGTCAATTGTATCCTTATCACTGAACTCAATATTATAACGCCCAGATACTTTAATTAGGTTCACTTTTTGAACTGTATATATCCATGATAATTCCCGTTCTCGAAACCCTTCGATCACAACATTCCAATGCATTGTGTTTCCCAAAATAAGGTTATTCTACATTCATAAATCGACGGAAATGAACATCAGTTAGAGGAATCTGTGTCACACGGTCAAGCAGGGCAACTGATGTTCTTACTCAACCTGTTGATGATCCAACACAATCACATCCTCTAGAATTGGATGGCCTAATACAAAGAGAGTCAGAAGCAGAGATTCAGCAACCAAAAAAAGTGACGGAAACGGAAATACCATATGAACAGAGATGTTATGCGCCTTTATTTTCTGGCAGAGAAATGTGGGAAAAGTGTGAGGTGGAACGCCATAGACTCTTCTTACTTAAATACCCAGAGCTAGCCATATAAATAAATTAGCAGAATCTGGCAGATAAAAAACACTCAAAATCTGTAAATAGATTTTTTTCGGCTACTGAAATAGCTGTTATCTAAATGGAAGTAAAATAGCAGCTTCCTATTGATAAACACCCCTTGGAAGATGTGGACAATGAAGCCTTGATTGAAGCTGAAGGCATACGTGCGCAGCATAATGAAAATAATGTACCGGCTCCATTAGAACGACACCCGTATATTAATAACGATGATGTGGATAGTGAAATCCCAGAAAAACTATAACACCTTGAAAGGAATTTTGTTCATGTTTTACTTACAAGGTTTTACCTACGTCTTTGAACGTAACACAAACTGCGGTAGAGGTGCAAACTCTTGTATACTGTGCAGCTGTGTCAACCGCTAGAAAGTTGGGCCGCAGAACTAGGCCTGCAGATGCAGTTTTTCTCCCAGAAAGCTATCCAGATCCACCATGGAAGATCAGGTTCGATATGGATGTCAGCAAAGTAAGGGGCAAATTGGGTCGATTAACTCAATATAAAAAAGGAAATAGAAACAGAAAGCTGATAAACCATGTCACTAAAATCATCCACCCTCGGCACATCGAGACATGAACACCATCAACATTGGATGAAAATTTGAAACACTGAGTGTAAAGCAAAATATATTATATATTTATATATTTCAAGGAGCCTCCTTCAGTGCACTATGGTTCTGTTTAGCGTTGAACGCATTGAGAAAAACCCTAAACAGCATGTCTCATGGGTTCAGAATTCATGATAATGAGGATGGTCACCAAGTGACCCATCTTCTACTCACGGATGACCTGAAGCTGTACGCTAGTTCAGCTCAGAAACTGCAGCAAGTCATAGATGTCACAAAGCAGTTTTCCAACAACATCTACATGGATTTCGGACTACATAAATGCAGAACAGTGAATTTAATTAGAGAGGAATTAGGGACCGCAGAGTTAGTGAACGTGTTCGAAAATGAAATCGAGGCAATGGCTGCAGGCGAATCATATAAATATCAGGGTATTATTGAATCTAAGGGTATTCAGCATAAGATAGTTCAGACAAGCCTAACAACTGCCTTCACTAAGAGACTCAGAATGCACCAAAAAAAATCAGCGATTGAAAGGGTAGTTCTACCACGACATATAGAAGGAAGGAGTGTTGTAGATGTCAAAAAACTGTGTGGGTCACAAGTTATACAGTTGCGAGACTATTTTAATAGCAAACGAAATGTTTCGCTTTACAGCACCATCTGTAAAGCGGATCTTGACTACACGCCCTTGAATTTGTCCTCAGATGGGGCCATGGATATCAGGGCAGAAACCATGGAGGAACTAGAAGGACGATGGAGGCAGAAGGCCGAGGACTGTTAAAAGAATGGAAGCCTTTCTATAGATGCATTCCAATGCCCCTTTTTAGAAAGCGAACATTACATCCTATATTGAGATGTTACTATCTAAACGGATTATTACATCTGGGCCAATCCATCTGACATCCTGATGCGAGAAAAAAAAATTGGCAATCTACATTATCGCCATTGCTTGTCCACTTGACCTAAATTTGAATTCAACCTATACAATCAAGATACATAAGTGTAGCGAGTTAAGTCATAAAGTAAAGAGCATATGGTGGATTGTGAATCATGCTGCTATCCATCCCATTGTCATTTCGGCTACAGGCAATGTGCGCGCAAGATTCCCTAAATATCTTGAACATTTAGGAGTCAGTAGGGTATTGGTAGCAGCCAAAACGCGGTTTCATTAAACACCTTTCGCATTGTAAGAAACTTTCTTGGCGATCAGGAAGCAAGCGACTAAAAACCTGTGGAGTGGCAGATGGTAGCTCTAAGAAAGTATTCAGGGGTGACTATTGTCCCCTCCAACGCTCGCGGCCGCTAGTAATTGTATACCCACAACATCATTGCAGGAGGTTTCAAGCATCGTATTAAATTAACGAATAACATCCTAATCTCTTCAGTCACTTGACTTAGTGCATGGCTATGATGTATAATCGGGTTCACGCGAGTAGAAGTTATGAGGAAATAAAGATAATAATAAAACTTCGCGAGTGTTCGAGAATTTTAGTTATATACGACAAAACGTCACTTGGTACGTGGACTAGAGTATAGAAATGGAGCAGGATACGAAGATCGCCGCGTCCCGACATATCCCAGCGTGATTAAGGCAGAGTCAATCTGAAATTCAGTGTGGTATACTGTGCTGAAGCTAGTACCTGTACAAATCTACTTTTGCATTTCCAGAGAGCTTTTAAACTGCGTAATGCATTGCTACAAGTGTTATTTTGACCAGTATGCTTCCAGGTGTGGAGGCCAGGTGATACCCCTACTTGGAGCGTCCCCAGATGGTGTGTAGGGGAATACTCTCTGAAAACAGAGGGGAGAGCTGAAATAAAATAGGCCCCGCGGACCAGACGCACTAAGAACCCCAAGTCAAGGCGTAAAAAGCCGAGACGAGGACTGAGTGGCACCAGGGAGAGGTGTCTCAAACGGTGTCTAATGAGGAGTTTAGAGGTCCTTTGAACCTAAAGGAGGGAGAATACTTAGAAGCAAGAGAGAGTATGAGAAGAGTGCACAAGTATTACAAGACACTTGTCAACGTAGCCTACTTTAACTATGTTCCATATAGTGTTGTTCGCCTGGCGAAGTATAAGGAGAGAAATAGAAAGGGGAACTACTCAAGGCTAGACACTAGCCACAGTGGGACTCAGACTGAAGAAGCCGTGGAAACCCCAGCTTCCCACCATGAAAAAAGAGATAGAGAGCCCACCCTGAGTCCCGCTGAGGCAAGTGTCACAACAAGCAACGAAGAATCCTAGGACCCGCGGAAGGTTTGAGCCACGAGGAGGTCTTCAAGAATCTAAATTAGAAGGTAAGTCCTGACACCCTAGGTGTAAAGATCAAGGGGTTCAGGCAAAACATAAATGGAGAGGTCCTTGGAGAACTAGGACCTGCAGAAAAGGGCAGAGACGAGCCCTTGGAGGCAATAAGAGAATCGATAGGAAAAGGGGTTAGCTTGCGCGAGCTCGTCCCCCGTGTGGAGGTCGAGGTCTTAGACCTGGACAATACCACAACCGGAGAAAAGGTCAGACTGAAGAAAAGACCCTTCAGAGATAATCTGAGAGCTTTTGTGCGTTTTATCGAAGAGTTGGCGGCGAGGCTAGTTTGCCCAAGACACCTAAAGGTGGGTTGGGTGTCCTGTCGAGTACAGGAGAAAACGGAGAGGGTACGCTGCTACCGCTGCCTCGGCTTCGGCCACATGGCAGCCAGTTGCTGGGGTCCTGACCGAACGAAGTCCTGTAGGAGATGTGGCAAAGAAGTTCATAGGGCTCCGGCGTGCGAAAGTACACCACAGTGCTACATCTGCACCGAAAAAGAGGAGAAGCCCCGAACAGACCGCCTACCGGGGACGACGAGGTGCTTGACGTTTAGCGAGGCAGCCTCGTTGAGGCAGCTTCTAGGATGCCGAAGCTAATGTAGCTGGCCCAGCCAGTATGCTGAAAGCCGACGAGTCCGATGTGCGGTACCAACGCACTGATGAGGACGATGCGAGCATCTTGGTTGGTCTGAAAAAAGAGCAGGTGATTGCCAAGCAGGCAACATTCACTGGAAGCCGAAACACGGCTACGGGCCTTATCCTTATGTCTTTGGAATAATGCGAAAGCGGTTGCAAATACATGAGTGCATCTCACGTGTATATTATATTATGTTATACGTTATCCGCATATATTGGGCTCGTGGCCCCCAAAGTTCGAAGGTGGCTGGTGTATGAGCATTTCTCCGTTTTTACTCCTTCAGGAAAAAACAGTATAATTACACATTACAAGTCCACAATATATCCAATTATCTAAAAACTGTTTATTGGACATTCGGCATACACGTAATATTCTTATTTACTGTGATTTACGCAATTATGAGTTTAAAGTATTCAAAATAAATTCGAAATGTATATTTTATGTACAAAATTTACGCAAGTATTATAATTTCCGGATTACACAGATTTCCATATACAAATTGCTAAATTACCAGTGCAGTACATATACATTAAATGCTTTAGTTGATAAGTAATTTCGAATCCGTAGCCCTCACCAACGACTGCGTGCCAAGAAGCTCCAAATCTTTTATCCATCGTTTCTTTGATCATGCGAGAAACACTTTCATAGTTATCAGTGTATTTTTCTGCTGCCGTCACACACAATTCCATCACCTCTTGCTTCATTTCGTCAGTCATATCACATTTCTAGAAAATAATTAAATAACATTAAAAGTACTCAGGTATAGTAATTTCCACATAATTAGGGACATCCCTTCATGAAAAATGCCAAAGAAAATAAGTATAGGCATTTCATGTTTATTCGGCTTATGCAAATCCCGCTTTGCGACAATGATGCATTGGGCCAGTGTATCAATGCGTGTAAATTAGAGAAGAAGGTATATCAATTTGGAATTTTTCCATGCGTACAAATACGGTAAAGTTAATGCGTAATAGGAAAACCGACGTGTAGAGCATATAGAATTTATTCTAAATGTTCAGTATATTGTCCCGTTGCTCGATGGTGGTACTCTGGACTGATACACGAGGGATCTCTAGATGAACCCTCGATGCATGCATATTTTATTAATTTTCTTTCGAATTGACCTTGATCACGCATTCATGTGAATACACGAGAATGCCAACTGCATAAGGACCACTTTATTACATTTAAGATAACATATTCGAGGTGTCAACTTCAAATTGTCATTATGCAGTTGCAATACTCTTGTCTTTATATGAATTAACACTCATTCAATTCTCGCCATCTCAATTCATCTAAATGCGTCTTAATTCGTTTACATGAATCAGAAAACGAGATTCACGCGCATTCATAAAATTTTAGTTCACTTCAATCCGTTTCAATTCTTTGTCTTTTGCTGCGTACTTAAAGTATGACTCGAACTACTAAAAAAGGAACTATTTCTATCTAATTTTTTTACGTTTATCGATAGAAATAGTCAGGAAAAGGCAGAATTCGTGGGAAAATATTCTGAAATCGTCAGCCTCCCTTTGATTAGGCTGCCAAAAATAGAATTTCATAAAACCTAATCCCTTTATATTTCCCAGATTATTTATGTTTTTTAATTATTGATATTTACTTATGCAAATTCTCTTTTTAGTTATATTTTAATTCTTAATACTAATATACTAAATGACTCTGAAGGTGAATCTCAAAATATTGTTCGTTTTGATATATCACTTTGACATAACGATATAAATCATATTTATCATGATTTTAAGCTCTTTAGACAAATTTTTAGCTATGTGGAATTTATTAAACCTGTAGATTTGTGAATTAACAAAGCTTCAGAAATATTGTTTATTTATTAATAATGCTTTTTAAGTATAAGTTTAATGAATGTCATAATTGATCTTTTGCCTACTGATAAAATATGACCAAAAAATCACTAAAGAATTTGATGTTCACAAGGATAAGGCTTCATTCTCGAAACTCAAATCGCGGTCGCATGAGCATAATTCGAAAAATGATTGAATTTCATTTGAAACGTGTCACGGCTTTTTTTAAGTGGAGCCCAGTTTTGAAGTTATTAATTTTTGAAAATTGTGGCTACCTTCACTAATTCACTTGCGACTCCCCTTTGAATCTCATGACGAGAAATTTGTTTAAATAATAAAAAATTCAAGTTATTATTCATTTTGATTAACTATTTTCTATATTATCATCTTATTCATTCATAATGTGTCATAAGGGTACTACGTGACTTCCATTCCTCACCATCCTTCCGCCTACATTCTTTTTACAAAACCTGATCCTTACTATTTACAGTTATTTACAAATATTTATATAAAATCTTATATCCAGATCCTTATTTCTATTTCCTGTGATAGAAAAATTTAGGACGAGTTAGCTAAGGAGGGAGAGAGCGACCGAAAACGAGCATGCAAGCGAGAGAGAGAGAGCGCGCGCGCGCGAGAAAGCAACCACATCTTGGTCTACTTATGCTGTTACAGAACAGTTGCTTACAAATCTTTACGCTTCTAATCCAAAACGACTTCAGTTTATTTTTTCTTTCACTTCTCTTGTACTTCCATTTTTACATATGCATTCTTTCATTCTTTCTCATTCGCTCCTCTAGTACCCTTCAACTCCCTCATACATTCTTCCAGTAGTCCATCATATCCTAGAATCTTCACCACATTCTCTTACCAGCTTTCTTTTTCTTCCATTCCTCTTCTACATCCTTCACATACATTCTCCCATTTGTCCGCCTCCCATTCACATTTTCTTGAATTTCAGTTTTCGCCCATCTTTCTATTAATTGTCTTTTCCTCTCCATTTTTCCAATTCTTCATAGTTTACTCCAGTCACGTCTTGTGTATCTATAGCATTCAAGAAATTCCTACTTTCTACTACTTACATCAAAAATTTTCTCGCTAATTCCCCCATCTTTCCCTCCCTTAGCTACGCCTCAAATTTCCACGCCCTCTTTCTCGATCTAATACTAAATTTGTCTCTTCGCGTTTCTTCTCTCACCTTATATCCTAGCTTCCTCCGGTCTACCCCTAGTGTCCACCTTATATGTCTTTCATGTAAACTCTTAATATCTCTCTTTTCTTTCAATTCCCATATATCTGCTCTATAACCTAATATCAGCCCTACCAGCGTATCAAATAACCACATTCTTCTTCTCAAATTTTTTTGAACCTTCTTTTCCTATTCCCCATATATGTTTTATTACACATCTGGCTTTTTATCCTTTCTCTTATATGACCTGTATAACCTTTATTAGTTTGCAATATATATCCCAAATATGTAAACTTTTTTTCTTCTTCTAACTTTATTCCCCTTCATTTTCCCGCCCATTCTTTCTTTCTTCCTTCTCCTTTTCTAAACCTCATTATCTTTGTGTTTTCTGCATTTAAATTCAAGTTTTTCCCTTCTAAGTATTTCGCTTATCCTGTAATTAAGCCCGCCATCCCTTCGTTATCATCTACCATCGACACTATATCGTCTGCGTATGCCAGTGTATATAAATTTTCCTTCCCTATCTTAACTCTTCCCCAACATTTTCTCCTCATTTGTTCTTCCAAGTCTCATAATAATATATTAAATAAAAGTGGGCTCAAAGGCATCCTTGCCTCACTCCTTTCACCAACCAGCAACTATTTCCTACTTGCTCTTCTACCTTTATCCTGTTATTTATCTCTCTAAAAATTGTTGAAAGTCTCTTTATTAATCCCTCGCGTATCCCCCTTTTACCATCACTTTTTCTATTTTGACCCGGCCTAATGAGTCAAACTCTGCTTTTGAGGTCACGAACATTGCTATCATTGCCTTTTTTCCCTTTTAATCCTCTTATTTACTATATAGTTCAGAACAATCTATCCATACTTGATTACACATTATCTATGCCGATTCCTTTAGTTCCGTCCCAAAATATTTACATACTTCATTTGGAATCGTACCTATACCAGTTGCCTCTTCCTCAAACCTTTTATTATTTTTCTCTTTCTTTTGGATCACACAACTCAGTATACTGAGTTATATTAGTAGTATATTGGCATGCAGGTTTCAAAATACAATGAAAAGTGGGTTCCTAATGTGATATGTAGTGCTTGTTATACAATTCTTTATCGTTGAAAAACTGGAAAGCAGAACAATACAACTCCAAAGTTCAGGAAACCCATGATGTGGAGGAAACGACAAAACCGCGAAGAATGCTACATATGTGCTACCAATCTTACTGAAATCAATGGCAAAAACAAGATAATTTATGCCAATGTTTTTACGGTCAAGAAACCCATCCAGGCAAATAAGAATATCAATCCAGTAGAAATCCGCTGCGAGAAGAACGAAGATGATGGTGACGATGATAAAGTAAGCGATGGTCATGATGATAATGTTGTAACATTATCACTCTTCCCTAACGGGGGATTGACTTTACGTTTATCAATATTTTCAATTTAATTTCTGCACTCAGCTGATTTTAATAAGTGATCTCACATATACCAAAACTTGTACTAATTTTTGGTAATAGTAATGTGACACTTTTAAACTGATCTCAATGATATTTATTTTCATTAAGAGATTCGTTCAATCTGCGTTTAAATTGTGCTTTCCAGTCAATTGCAACCAACAATGTAAATTGGCCCCAATCGTGATAGGACATTAAAACTAGCCCTAAAAAATTTAAAACTAAACTAGAACATTAGATTTACAACAATTAAGTAAGTCTTATTCTTACAATGAAATTTCCTACTGAAACTGAAAGTTGGAAAATTTCATCCTCATTATAATTTTCCCCAAAACCCTTCCACGTGCTCGTATGCAGCGGAGTTCATATATGTGACCAATAATTAAAATTTGTTTGAGTTCATTACTTTTTTCCTTATTACGCTACAAAAATAGACATATTTACCATACGCGGAGACGAAACGAGAAGCTTGCGAAAACCAGCCCCACCACTCACCACTCCTGAGTAAAGGCGGAGCTCACCGATGAGAGCGGAGCTCTCAGATATGGCGCCTAAAGGTGTAGTGGTGAGTGGAGGGGGTTCTTCTCGTTGAAGCATTCCCACTGGTCAGATGCTGGCTTGCAGAGTCTACTACATACGCTCGTGCTGTAAAATTCAGCTTTGACGCATTAAGTCCCTTTTCTCGCGGACGGGCACATATATAAGTTACGTGTAAAAGAAGGTCTAATTTATGATAAAAATAATTGATACTTTTGTTATTTTTATATTAATATTAGGCACTGTGATTATACATGCCTAAACTCGTAAAAATAACACGTAAACTAGTAAAATACCGACGTGCAACAGAGGGAATTTAACGAAAAAAGCAAAAAATCTCAAATATTTTATAAAATTGTTACGTTAGGCGGGCTACACGTGCAGAGATTTTAAAGGTTATATTTTGACATAGCATGTTGACACGTCCATAAAACAATTATTTTATAATAAGATCTAATAAGATCCAGGTTGAAATAATGTCTAAATTGCCGAATACAAACCCAAACTTGAATCGACTTCAAATGCGATTAGGTTTCACTTATAAACCAATAGCTCATACGGTACGAGTACCCAACACAGAAAACATCAGATCCTAATAAGATCGAATAGGAAATTTCAAAATTGCCTAATAGTACAAAACATAGAATTCAGGAAAAAACCATCTGTCACCATTAATAGGATTAGATAGAAATCAAATCCTATTAGTTTTCTATTTGCTTCTAATATACATTTTTAATAGGGAACACTTGGGTGGAAAATCAATTATATTTTTGAACATTCAACTATTTGTTTGAAAATGTATCTTAATTGGATGAAAATGATTTTCTTTTCAAAAATCACATTTTGAAGTTGATAATTTAACTGTATTGTAAAAACGTCGTCTTTATTGATTTAAAAATTAATTTTTATAGTAGCAAAGTCATCCTTTTTTGTTTAAGTTTCATCTTTCCTATTATAAATGAACTTTTTTGTTAAAAATGTAACTACCTTCTGAAAAATTAGTCTTTTTGGCTCCAAAATTCATTTGTTTCTTTAAAAGTTTGACCTTTTTTTAAAATTCTTTACGTTTGATATATATTTTGTTGTTGTTGAAAAATTACCTTTTTATATCTTCTATTATTTACCTTCTATTTTTTGCCATTCTATTTGTTTGAAAATTCGACCTTTGGTTGCATATTTAACTATTTGGTTGGAGATTTAATTTTTTCTTAAAAAGCCAACTATTTTCTAAAATATTCAACTTTTTAACTTGAAAATGCAACTCGTACCGCGCACTGATTTCTCCTACTTCTAATGAAAAAACTGCAACAGTTGAAAATCTTCAATCTCAATAATCGGGAAAAATGATTGGGCCTGGCAAATGACTGCGAATTTTTTCTGGCAATAATAGTGGCCACTATGGACTTTTGTAGAATCAAAAAAATATTTTTGAGGTATAAACTCAACTAAACTTTCTGTTAAATAAACAAGATATTTGATTGGATATGCAGAAAAACTTAATAACCAGGAATAACCAACCAATTAGTGTTTGACCCTTGGGTTATAATACGCCCCTTGAGGTATTAATAATACCTCGGAACATTTCCTTGTCTCATTAGCACCGAGAATTAAGCTTTAATGCAAATTTCCCTACAACCCCTTTCGTCAATATTATACGCTAATCTAGTGAGGTAAGACTCAATTTTAAGATCAGGAAACATGTTTATCGGACTGACATTTATTTTAAAAAAGATATATAGTTCGTACATATCGCAAATAAATTCAGATTTGTTAATGGGTGGTAATTTTCAATGTATTAATAAGCGGAGTTATCAGCTGCTTTTGTAATTATTATCCTCTTTTATTAAAAAATTTGGTCAGCTAAAATAAACCTTTGGTTATATTTAGAAAACAGACGGAATTAATTTGTTCAATTCAAGGTAATTATTTATTTGAGCATATTCAGTTGTTTGAAGCAAATAAATGTGTTGAGCGGAATATAAAATTTGTTAGAAAATGATTTAGTTAAAGTAACGGGATAATTTGGTTGATTTAACCAAACAATTTCATTAACTACACTAAACATACTGATAGCTAGTTTGCACGACGAAAAGTGTTGTAAAGATCGTGCGTAGAACATTTCGAATGTTAGTACAAGTTTTAGTTCGCAGAGTGCAGTTTAGTTCACTGGTGCAGGCAATTTAACCTCAAAATTCATAATGACCATCATTGATGAAAGAATCCCGAACAAATGTATAGAAAAAGCCCTTCTGTCTTTGGTGACAATTCGGTTCGGATTCTGCAAGTGATGATTATCAAAAGTTTTAATCAATGAGAAAGGCTCTCTATATAAAATATTGTACGACCGTTGATTTGACGAACATATTTGATTAGATCAAAATAAATATTTGGCGGGATCAACCAAAATATTTATTACAATCAACCAAACTTTATTAACAAAAAAATTTGGTTGAATCAACCAAATATTTGATTGACCATATATCAATGTATTTATTTGTTTGATCTAACCAAATTTTTGTTGAATCAACCAAACTTTTGTCTGAGTGATCATATAAAGACTTGTTCCTCGGAAGCAATCAAAACCTTTCCGAAAGAAGTTATTGCTCTTTTGAAATGACCATATGTACCAGCAAATAATTCTTCACAAAGTGTTAAAAGTTCTTCAGAAGATCAAAGCAATTCGAACAAAGTTTAAATATCTTTGTTAGTGAGAGTCGAGAGGACTCACTTTAATAAAGCACCCCTAAAACTGTCAGGTCATCCAAACTTTTGAATTGTGTAATTTGGATAGCAAATTTGGATTCAGCGACCTGAAAAAGCTCCTGGTACCAATTTTAAAGAATATTAGCTAAAATTCCACAATATTGGTCGCCATATTTGATCCGCCATTCTGAATGTTGCCATTTTAACACTCTATTTTCATTCAGCGACATCAAAACCTTGCAGGAAATAATTTTTGAGTAATATTGGCCAGAATTTTACAATTTCGATCGCCATATTAAATCCGACATTTTGAATTTCGTAATTTTGACACTGCATTCAACTTTGAGGACCTCAAAAAACCCCCGGGTAACAATTTTTGAGTAATATTGGTAAGAACTACACAATTTTTATCGCAATATTGGATCCGCAATTTTGAGTTTCGTTATTTTGACACTGGATTCGGCTTCAGAGAACTCAAAAACCACCAGGTAAGAACTGTTTCAGTAATATTGACAAGAATTCCACAAGTTGTATCGCCATATATAATCCGCTATTTTGAATTTTGACACTGGATTCGGCTTCAGAGACCTCAAAACCCCCAGGTAACAATTTTTTAGTAATATTGGCAAGAATTCCACCATTTTTTTTGGCCATATTGGATCCGCCATTTTGAATTTCGTAATTTTGACACTGAATTCGGCTTCATAGACCTCAAAAACCACCAGGTAAGAACTGTTTTAGTAATATTGGCAAGAATTCCACAAGTTGTATCGCCATATTTAATCCGCCATTTTGAATTTTGACACTGGATTCGGCTTCAGAGACCTCAAAAACCCCCCAGATAACAATTTTTTAGTAATATTGGCAAGAATTCCACCACTTTTTGTCATATTGGATACGCCATTTTGAATTTCGTAATTTTGACATTATAGTTGGCTTCGGAGACCTGAAAACCCCCCAGGTAATAATTTCTAGTAATATTGGCCAGAATTCTGCAATTTCGATCGCCATATTGGATTCGCCATTTTGAATTTCATAATTTTTACAGTGGATTCGGTCGCAGGGACCACAAAAACCCCTCACGAAGAATATAGTTTTTTCTTTGAGCCGAACTGTGAGTTTTGTCCTGCAATTGTGTGGTTCCGGCCCACTGTGCAAAGTAAGAAAAATCTAATTTATTAAAAGAAATATGAACAGAACAAAAAATTACAGTAATATTACATATTAATAGATTTGAATTATTTTAATAAATTTCACTAATTGCATATCAATGTTAATATCAACAGGTGATTAATTTGAAATACTAGAATAATAAATATTACAAAATTCTATAATAAACACTAAAATTATCATGTTTTGTTATATTTTATTTCATTAATGAGTTAGAAATGTTTATAATAATTTTTTCGTTTATTATGGTGATTTTTTTAGCAGGAATAGGGAAGGGGGAAATTCTGGCACAACCCTACTTTTTCCGGCTCAATAAATTGACAGAAAATTTCTTTGAATGAAAGAAATATATTCAATGAAAAATTTCTTTCATTTAAAATAATTTCACTTTGAAGTTCGTTATGTATGAAAGAAAAAACTTATTTTAAAGAAACTTTTTAATTAGATCAAAGCATAATTTTTTCCAGTACACAAGGATACTTATTTTTTAGCATAATTTTACATTAGAAATTACATCAAATTTTAAACTACAGACTGCAGTACTTTTAATAAAACAATGTTTGACTTTCTTATAATTTGAAAGCTCACAAATTTAAAATATTACTTTTAGATTCTTGCTACATAATTAAAAAGTTTTAAAATATAAATGCCTTATAATTTGGATTCCTTAATATGGGGACGTTGCCGAAAATTTAATATCAGAGAATTTCGATAGTTCTAAAGTACACAAAAAACTCGAAACTCGATATAGCCGCGGAGCCGAAATAGAGGATGTGCTCAGTCAAGCGTGGCAAACAGCCCGAGGGCCCACTCTCAGCGCGTTAGTGGCATAACGTTGCGTCATACGGCAAATCCCCGATTTGGGATCAATGCACGCTGTGTCCTAAACTGGTCTTATATCAGGAGGTGAGTGTATAACAATTAACCAATATCAATTAATAAAAGTTCTGTATGGTTCTATTACAAAAAAAGAAAATTTTCTACTTTGTGCATCTATACGGTTAACAGAGTCAGAAACTCACTTTCGTTACATGATTTTAATTTGTAGTTCGATGAAGTTAACACTTGCGGTGTATGATACCCGTAGGAATGGAAATTTTATAAAATGTATGTTCACTCCGTTATCACTATATCTATAAAATTTTCGCATGCGTGGCAGACCAGATCTGTCAATCGAAAAAAAGAGAAAAATGATAAATACAATATAGAACGAAGAAAAATTACATCGAAGCACCGCACGAAAGTATTATATTAGATTTAGCGTGACTGAGCCGCTGACAAGTCTAGCGCTTCCCTCAATTTATTTTCTGATACAATGGTGATAACACATTTATACCTTTATAAATTTATATATTGAACTGCGTGTAACTTTCATTATTAGGTTGCGCTGGAACTCGCGATAAAATCAAATTTATGTGCAAGACGTGCCATGAATCCTATTTTCTCAAGCCCTACATATTAAGAAAAATATCAAAGTATAAGCATTTTACAGAAACTTTCTTAGCAATTTTTCTCTAATTTGTTAGAACAGAAACAACGTTAGGATATTAAAATATAAATAAACACGTTGAAACAAAAGAGTCTTAAAGAAAATACGAAGATACACATAACCCCTTTTCACAAACGCAAAATTTTTCCATTTCAAGATGAAAATACATTTTTTGGGAGACGATTCCATATCGTATTATTATTTGTTGTGTTTATGTGTGCTGCTCGCAGATTATAAATAAATTCATATTTTCTTATGAGCTTTCATTTGGAACAGAGACACATTAAAATACAATTGTAACAACAAACCATACCTAAAATTTTTGAGTACACAATTTCAGACCAAAAAAAATTATAGTGTATACACAACCAGCTGTATAAAAAATGATTGTGATTAATATTTCAATGTCATTTTAAGCATTATAATTTAAATATACTTAATAGCGAAATAATTCTTCCAGATCATTTTTCATAATGGCTACAGCACCCGAAATATAAATATAATGATTTTAAAAAACTTAATTTAAATAAGCAATAAATAAATAAAGACCAATTTAAAGACGATGTTCAAAGCTACTTTTAAGTTTTAAAACTTGGATACTAACCAACTATTAAACTAATGCTAATTTTTAAAATAATTTAAAATTAAACGCGTTCTAGTTTAAAGAAAATGGTACTTCAAATATTCTAAATTGCAAATTTTCCGTGCAGGAAAGCTTTTCTAATATAAAGCTTTCATTAAAATTAATAGAATTCTAATTGGAGTTAAACATTTTTTATTGAGATTTATTTACAATTTCATATCTATAACTTCCAAACAGTCTATCTTACAAGATTTTAGGGTTCCCCAATTCTCTCACTCTAAAAAAATCTCTGACTTTTCCATGACAAAACGCATTTCCCTTAAGCACCTGACCACTAGAAAACTAGTAATTTAACATTTTTCCATATAAATTACATTGGTTTAAAGAGCTTTTGTAAGTTAGGATAGTCCAACTTTTACGAGCTTTTGATAACCTACTTTTATACTGAAAGCCATTTGAGAAAGCTGAAACCAAAAGTTAAAATGCATTTAAATTTACTTTTAATGGGTAAAAATTATTTCAACATTTAGAAATAGAAAAGTCAATTAATCTACATGATGGTCAAAAATAGCAATTTTTTTTTAATTCTGAGATCTCTCCTAGCAAATTTCAAAGTACCGATGGTTAGCTGGACTAAAATTGTAGCAAAACTAATGATTTAATCACGTTGAATTTAAAGTGCACAGCAGATAAAGATACAATAAGTACAGAATATTTTTCCAGAAAAATGCATTCTGAAAGCACCTTAAGAATATACCTCGAGCGACTTCAGAATTCCAATGTCCCTTATACGTAAAACCTATCTTAGATTTAAGTTTTTTTTTCTTTTTAAAATCAACAACGTAGCACGTGCGTGCGAGTAAACTAAAATCGATGGCTTCCTCATCCTCAATATGGTGGCATAATGTCAGTTTTGCAGTATAAACTTACTCGTGCGAAGAACTCCCAGAAAACTCTTAATATTTTTAATAAGAAAAAATAGTTAGAATAAAATTTTTAATAAAACCTATAAAATTATAAAGAACCCTATGTAGTAGGGTAGTCATGCAAAGTGAGGACGCTTTTCAATTTTTTGAAATTATAAGTCAAATAATAAAGTTTGATCCCTATAAAATAACTCGAACGGATGATTTTAAATGCTGCCTCAAAGCAAAAAAAATCGAAACATAATCTTCATCATTAAATGAATTTGTTTATTCGTATCAGCAAAAATTAATAAAAAAAATTATAGAACGTGATTTAGGATGTTTATAAGAGTTATAAGGCGAAAATTCTCATTTTAAATCAGGCAGGCAGTCCATTTACGTACAACTCATTTACCATCGATAGATATCACCGATTTGCCGAGATATTTTTTGACAAAGTTATGACTAGTTTAATGTTAAAAGATGTAAACGCGAATTATCCTGAAATGGTCAATTTTTAGATAAAAAATTTTCTGTTTTCAAGTGTGGGAAAATTTTAATTTAGAAATAAATATAGGCAGAGATTAATAATTACTGCATCTTCAAGGCTAACGGTAGTTTAATTAGTCTGGAAGATGTGGTAATTATTAGGTTTTGCCTGAAATGGTCAATAATTTTGTTAAAAGTATGATATTTTTAGTTTCGGTTCTGATAGGATTTCTCGTCTTTTTTCGCAAACCATTGGAAATATTCAAAAAAGTTTACATTTATAATATGGTGGCGATTTCTTTGAAAATATTCAAAGTAAATTTACTTAAAAAACCAAACGTTTTTTTCTCTTGATTTTTTTCTAGATTCATTCTGATGTAAAGGGTATATTCCGTCATAAAAATAAAAAAGGATGTAACGAAAAAGTTTTAGAAACGTGTTTCTAAAAGAATAATAAAGTAAGTTATAAAAACTGAAGAGTATCGATTTTTTTTTAAATTCCCGAATTCAAAAGAAAACGTTCAATATAAAAGTTGCTGAAACTGTTCAAAATAGGTTCTTCTTTGTTCTTTATGAAATCATAAAATTTTATTGTTAAAAGACAATACAGTGGCAAACAATTCTGTGACTTGAGCATGAAGAGTCTGCTTGATTTGAAATGATGTTCGCCTCGAGAAGAAATTTTTACTCGCATTTTCAGTGTTTATAGGCAACTGAGAATGATTACTTTTTTGCAATGGCTTGATATTGGAATTCCTTCTGCGTTTTGTCAGCGCAGTATTGCTAACAGACTATTTTCCTTGGTTGTTCACATACAATTTGAACAATTTTCCTAACAATAATTATATACTGTAATTCCGATTTAAGATCGTTTTCAAGAATGGCTTGCAGTATCCTTCAACATGAATGCAGACAATACAAACTGAGTACCTGGCTATTGGTTTCGTATTTAAAATTGTTTCAGAAAATCTGTTTTCAACCTGAGACCTTAAGGGCCGTGACCTTAAGGGCCGTGAAAATTGAGTCTAATTTGCAAAAATATGATTCAGGCCAAACCGTGAAGCCATTTTGTCTGATTTTTTGCATGCATAGTTTAAAGAGGATAAAGAATCTCGGCTAAGGCCGCTTTTTCGAAAAAATTCTCTTTTTCATGTAAAAAGTTTAAGAAACAAATTTACCTGGATAGCATCGCTGTAGTAAATATAAAATCTTAAAATTGTCCAATTTTTAGTTGAAGATTTAAACAAATGAAAACAAGTAAATAATTGCAAATTGAAAAATATTTGATTGAAAAATTTCAAGAATGAAAAAATATGAATATCATAAATAAATATGACAATTAGAAAAATTAAAATATCTGAAATTGATACCTCAGTGATCGAAAATTTATTTATTTTTTAATGTTTACAATTTTAGAGTTGTTAATTTTCATATCGGATGCTAAATTTTCATTTTTCCCTTTCACATATTTCAATTTTGCAATTAAAATTTAATGAGTGAAATTTTGAAAAGTATAATTGACAATTTAAAAATTATTAACTGTCAAACGATTTAAATTTACTTAAAATAATTAAAATTTTAAAGCTAGCATATAATAAAACACATATATGTGTTTTCCTTTATTAGACCCAACAAATTTCTTAGCTTATCGTATTATTATCAAAAGTGAGTAGATTTTTTGCAAAAATGTTTGCTGATGCTCATCGACTTCCGCATTTTGAATTCATATTGAAAAATTCAATCGAAATTTTGATTGAATGATAACCAAAATCTTGAATGACACTATAGTGGGAAAAACAAGTGAAAAATATAATTGTCGATTATAATTCAAATACTCTACATTCTTCCTAATAAATTTTTTATTTAAATTTATTCGACTCATCTATGTACCTCTATGTAATCGCCTATGTACCTTTCCAAAAATGTATATCCTTCGAAATTTGACCATTTTTGACCAATTATGTATAAAAGGGACATTTTTGGGCTCGTCTGTAATGGAAGAAGTGATTTTATCTCAGCGAAATCGTGAAAAAGTCCCTTTTCAAGGACATCAGTTCGTTTTTGACCAATCAAGTGCGGATGGGACAAACACATTTTGGAGGTATGATCAGAGAAACAATGGTTGAAAATATCGCACACACATGTCAGGTACTACGGGAGAGGTAAGTTCGTATTCTTTCTATAACGAAGAACGAATGATATTCCAGATTATTTAATGAAATAGCGTTTTCAATTTTTTTAAATTCTAAGTTAGGTATTTTCCATGTTTTTTATTATTTTACAATGTTTGAAAATGATGAATCTATAATTCTAGATTTCTATTGGAAAGTGTGTTTTCATACACGCAGAAAAAAGAAATGTAATATTTACTTATCAACAAATGTAGAGGGTTTCTTGTAACCGTAACAGTATAAACTGTTCTTAATAAGGGGGTGAAAATGTCAAAATCACTCAG
>JAWWLR010000155.1:44539805-44552060 GCA_035041075.1 Acraspis erinacei | reverse complement strand
TTGAAAACGCGCCATTGCATGCACGTGAAGCAGGCGTAATGTGGCCGCTTACAGCCCATGCGTGATTTACACATGCGCTCTCCGCCGCTGGGCCGAAATGAAACTTTACGCCCGCTACATGAGACTACGCTTGCTACATGAAACTTTGAGCCCACTGTATGGAACTTTACACCCGTAATATACAACTTTACACCTGCTACATGGAAGTTTACGCCCAACAGAAAAAACTATATTTATCTTTAGAAAAGTTAAATCTGTGTACCCCACAGTCTCCCTTCTGCGAAGTACGCCATTCCTTCCTTTTAATTATAATTTAAAATGGTCAAGAACACCAAACATTCTTTATCTGCTACAAATTCTTGTTTTCAAGGAGGGTAGGACAAAAAGTATCGTATGTACTATTGCAGGCAGAGTCGTATTTACACCAGAGGCCAAAAAGGCCATGGCTTAGGGTGGCAAATTTTTAGGGGCGGCACGGCAGCTTGGATTTTTTTTTATTATTACGCTGGGGAGAGATGGAAAAGAGTTTTTTAAACTAAAAGGTGATTTTTGGTACAGAAAAAACCTGGAAAAGGGCATTTGGTACTTAGGGGTAATTATTTTGACTGAGAACAGCTGGAAAAAGAAAATGTTGAAGAAGATTTACAATTCTGAACAATTTTCTGTTATATTATGTTAATATTTTTCTTCGGAAATTATTGGTAATTTTTATTCAAAACCATTAAATTTAAAATAATATTTACAATATTTCAACAATAATAGGGTACGTTAGTATTTTTCGCCGAAAATTGGTTATTTTGAGCAAAACAAAGAGTTTTTCGTCAGAAATTGGTATTTCTTGATCAAAATGCAGTGGTTTGATTGTCTTCATATCGCACTAAAACTGTATTTATTAATTCTGAATGAAGGATGCCATTTGTCATCAAATCATCACAAATATGTTCCTTGGTGTTATTTTCTATTATTTTGGATAATAGATATCATAAAATACAAAAATGTTGTATTCATTATTATTAATTGTATGTTTTAATTTAAATTGATACAATAAAAATATTAATCTATAACACTGACACACAAAAACAAGGTCTTGTCTACCAGACGAAATAATAATTTATATACGTTTTGGGGGTCACTGAATCCGAATTCGGGGTTGGTTTGACTCGGTCAGGTCGCATTTTATTTCTAACCTCAAAAATGTTTTCAGGGTCTGAGCACAAAATCCTGTTGCCTTGACAGATACTGTGAAACCCCCTGCATAGGTCCTTCGAGAATAAAAGAACAAGATATCATAGGAAAAAATAAAAGAAAATTTTCTTTCACGTGTCAGGGATAGTTTTCGGTGTTTAACTTCATTTCTTGAAGTTTATGAATGAAATGCGACCCCACCGAGTCAAATTTCCTTTAAATTTAGACTCAGAGACCCTGAAAACATATTACCGCTTTGCTTTCTGGGTGTTTCCATAAATGTTCCAACTTTCATCATTCTTTTTGAGGCTAGGAACGAAATACGAGCGGACCGACCTGACCGACCTGACCGAGTCAAACCAACCCCGGATTCGGATTCAGCGACCCCAAAAACGTATAGAAATGTTTATCTCGCCTGGCTGACGAGACCTTTTTTTCGTCTGCCTGTGTAATTTAATAAATAAGTCTAAAATACTTACGCATACAGATATAAGAGCAAGCATATTCCTGCTAAATTATCTCTTGCTACGTAGGCTGGTAGACCGAATATTTCAAAAACTATAACTGCAAGGCCGATTGCACACTCGAAAATCTGAAATTAAAATAATTTTCATTTTCAGGAACTACATATGACCATAAATAATTTTAGTATTAGAATAGAATCGATTTTCTTTTTACTGGGAAAAAGGGACAGAGGTTTATCCAATTATCGTTAAAAAATTTACTTTCCCAGCTTTACATGTCTTTCCACATCTCTGTTCTTATGTATTCCTCTTTATCTTTTTACCAACAGATGGGCTAAACTGATTTTGCATATTGAAAACCACATTATATTAACTGTCTTCTTCAAGCAAAGCAAAAATATCTCGGCTTACCAGAAAGTCCCATATCAGAGCAATAGTCCAGTAAGTCACAGGGTGCACTCCAGCAAGATATAAGATTCGCTTTTCTTCCGACAATCTCTCTCTAACCAACTCCTTTGCTCCTTGGGCTCCAACCAGACTAAATGCGACTAAAAGCATTAGGGCGATTCCAACATCTGCTACGTGTTGCAATCTGAGAATGAAATAATTTTCGAATTACTTTTCTACCAGATTTACTCAGAAAAAAGGCCATTCGGGTTAAATTCGTTAAAGGATGATGAAGACCATTATCTAATTTCTCATATATGGATCATATATTTATGAAAAGAATTGAAATATTCAATTATTACGAATTAAAGAAGACTCGGGGAAGACAAACATCTGCAAACGTCGAGTTTTTGGAATTTTTCGAATCTTATTTATAAATTAAATTCATTTAAAAGCAGACCAGATTGTATGCGAAATATAACCTTTCAAAATTAACTGATTTCATAAATTTAAATCTTAGTGTTCAAACAGCAGTTCCGCGGCCGGGCTCTATTCTTTCGGATAACTGAATGAATTAATAATTTTTATTTAACTAATTGTATCAGTAAATTTCTACTAATCATCAGTAGCTCAGTTCTAGATATGGTAACTACCCATGCAGAAATTTCTCCATCTTTCCCTATTTGAAGTTGGGATCCGATGGGATCCCTATCATAATATCTAGTATAAAAAAAACTATTTGGGGCCCCTATCAAAATATCTAGTCCAGAAAAAACTGGTTGGGGCTCCTATCAAAATATTTAGTCTAGAAATAATTGGTTTGGGCCCCTATCAGAATATCTAGTATTGAAAAAAATGATCGGTGCTCTGTCCGGTTCGAGTGAAGAATTTCCGGCCTCGTATAGGTATCGCAAATCTATCTGTATACTGTTTTTTTTTAAGGAAAAAAATTCTATCCTTATGAAAAACTGTAAATGCTCTAATAAATTACATTTCCTATAATTTTAAACTATTGTAAAGTAGTCTACAACGGGAAAAAAACGAAATATTACAGGAAGAAAAATTTCAATCGATTAAAATTATTGATTTAAAAATTATTTTATTGACATTCCTGCTAACAGTTCGTATATTTTACAAATACATAATGTCGTATAATAATAAATATTTAATTAGAAAAAGAGAGTTCAACTTTTGGTGAGCTGTAGCTTATGAATATGGCTTTTTCATCGAATATCAACTTGAAGGTTTAGCTTAATGGTTAAGACCCCAGACTGTTAGGCGATAGACTTAGGTATAGATGGATTATTAATATTTAAAGTCAAAATACACGCAATCAATTAATTTTTATTTTTTAAATACCTTTTTTGTCATATAAATTAAATATTTCACTCAATTAACTATTCATCAGGTAATAGAAAGGGTCTAGATGGGCCCTGGTAATCGTCGGACGATTAAAGGGTACTCTCGTCAGGGCCTGCTCAGAAGTGCAAGCTAGTACTTGACTAAAACAGCGTTACAGAACTAGTCAGGCCCTCTCCATTTCACCAGGCGAATGCCGATTAGAAATAGGGAAATCTATCCAGCGCCCTACTAAACTGCGATCGGAATTTCTACATGGGATATTAATTTTAAGGTTTTTGAAAGTTTCAGCATACAGAAATAATGTTTTTATAAGTATTCAAACTCGTTATATTAAAAAAATCGATTTAGAGCACTAATTATTATTTTCTTCAGGGCCAGAAAAAATACATTTTAAAGTAGTCAAAAATGGGAAAAATAATATATTACACAAAGAAAAATTTCAATCGATTAAAATTATTTATTTAAAAATGATTTTATTGATAATCCGGTTAAGATTTTGTATATTTTACATTCGCATGCCATCGTTTAGTAATAAATATTTAATTAGAAACAGAGTTTGAAATGTTATGTTTTACCTTTTTCAGCTGTAGGTTATGAGGATGGCTTTTTATTTTGCACATATGTCATTTGTATGACAGTGAGAAGCAATCGCTAGAGCAACAGTTCAATGAAAGTTTCATAGGTTTCACAGATGCTATTGACGAAGAGAAAGGTTTTTTTAAGAAAAGCTTACAAAAGAAGGCTTTCCAATCATAAACACTTGAATATTATTCTTTCGATAGAGATACCATTGGTCGATGAACATGGCGCTGACTCAGGTTGCCATTGAAGTTACATTCCTATTTTGGAGACCTTGCAATAATTGTTGTGCGACCCAATTATTCTGATTATTCTGAAGTGTGTAACCCTTTAGGGGATCAAAGAAAATATTTTTAATTGTCGCGGTTTATATGATTTTGATAAATGTTTCTCCATATTTGAGGTGTAAGATGGAAATACCTAAACTCGTTCTTCTTTGCTCAGAGGAATATTGGCTAAATTCGGATGGGAGAAAAATATGGGAAAAGTTTTGAACGATCTACAATTTCCAGAGGAACATATAGTAACTATTTCGCTAGATAGAAATGTTAAAACCTTCTTAGGAACGTTAATTGCAATGCTGTGCGATAATTTAGGAAGTCATAAAATCGATGGATATACTGAGAATTTTAGTGTGTCGTTGGATTCTTGTCGGTATTGGGAAATATCCCGAAAATATTTAAATAATACTTTTTTTACTTGCGAGCTTGGAGAAATATCTTAAATTACGATGCATGTGCAATTACGGCTAAACTATCGAACACAATGATCACTGGCATCCTGTGCCACTGAAATGCAAGAGGCTGCCGCACCTATGATCCGTGGAACTTTAGCTGAATCCAAGAAGACTACAGAGTATAAACCGGAAGTTTATTATATACTTGGAATCGAGCACTAATGAGCTGATTCGTTAAGCAGGCGAAGAGCACAAAGTATATCTGAAAAATGGTAACTTTTCATTGTGTCAAATATGCCAAAGATATGTCAGTGTGCGTGGAAAAAACCAACATCGTAACTTAATACTTTGAAAATTTAACAATATTCTTATCAATGCTGACTATACTGAGATAGCATTCATCGACAGTTCATAGGAAATCATTCTGAATGAACATCTGGGCATCTACGTAAATTATAATAGTGGCTGTGCCGAAGAATAATTTTCTATAAAAAAAGTATTATTTTTTCTAAAAACCATCTTCCAACGTACGTAGCTTCAAAACTTTTATAGATGGGACATTATATTTTTTCGTCTCATAGAAATTATTTTACTGGTATTTGGGATTTAGGCTACACTGAAAAAAGCAATTCCCAAAAAACTGATTTTTTCTTACTTTTTTAACTATTTTTTTTTAATTTGAAGGGTTTTAATTCTCGTAAGTAGTTCCAGCTTCCGCCGAAAGATGGCGCCACCAGCAAGTTCCCGAAAATCGGTAACTGCTCGGTCGGTAAGGTGGATCACACCCGGAGAACGTAGTTGAGGTAATGCTTCAAAGCGAAGAATAGTGGGACAGGATATCAACCTATGTCAAAATTATTCTACGAAAAAAGAAAGAAAGTTAGATAAACTACTGAAGACGTGATAAGGTAACTCATAAAGCCCTAAGCTGCCGAAGGCCGACGAGCCCGATGCGTGACATTAGTTACGCTGATGAGAACGATGCATGCAGTTAGCGGGAGGAAGGATTAACGAACAGTAGCCAATCATGCCCCTCCAAGATGTTCGAATGCCGAACAGAGCGGCAGTATGCCAGGCACACAATAGAAGATGGAAGCCGAAGCACGGCTTATTGGCCGTATCCCCATGATCCCGAAGTTATGCGAAAGCGGTTCCAGGTTCATCGGTTGGCAGGAGAAGGAGTTAAGGTTTAGTGAGTAAGTGTCGTTTCGGTAAGTCCCACTCTCACCTTCGTTCCTTGTGGACAATGCGCCCATGTATGCATCTAGAGAATATGTATATATGCTGTAATAGAGAGGTGATACCCCTACTTGGCGGAAATAAAATACACCTTGCGGACCAAACACACTGTGTGAAGGATACACCGAGAAAAAACCACGATTGTTCCCGGCTGCGGCCCACTGGGAGTACTCCGAAGCACGTAACCCGCGTAACCCGCAGCATGGGATCAGAAGCCAGCCAGCCTTGATCAGGGAGTGCGTGGTGGCTGCAGAGATCGGAATCTGCAGTGCCCCGGGCGAGTTCCAGTCCGTCCGTGTTTTCCGGGACTGGTTAAACGAAGGCTGGGCCCCAGGGAACTGGGGTAGGACTTCGGTCCGAGGGTACACCCGTTCCCAGCTATTTCGGCCCGCCCCTCCACGCACGATGCGCTGGCTAAACACTTTATGGCACCAAAAAAAAACAATAACCCCGCACAGAAAGAAAATGGAGAGACCTCTAGTCAATCCAAGGAGCCGAAGCTTCAGGAGAACTTCCTGACAGTTGAAGCAAACATAGAAATGACGCTGCAAGAAATGCTGACCACACTGGTCATCATGCAAGGTGCAGCTGATAGGCAGAAAAATGTCAATACAGACATTAAAAACGGAGTACCGAAACTCTTCGAAGCCTTAGAGGTTATACAGAGCGCACTGAAGAAGAAAAGCAAAGCGCAAGTGAGCAGCTCGAGCCTATCGGGGAAACAGGCTCAAAGAAGTCTCAGCACACCAAGACGCACAACCAGTAAAGGGCAGCCTTTAGTCCAGCGGAGAACCAGTGTGCCACTCCAATGGAAAAGAGGATCAAGGACGTAGCGTCGCCTCCAGCGTGGACGCAAGTCGTCAGCAAAAAGAAGAAGAAGGCGGAAAAGCCGGAGACACCGAAAAACGCCGTGGGGCAGGCTATACAACAGCAGAAAAGAAAGAGGACTGCAAAAGGCAGATCAGAGGCCTTGCTTATAAAGCCGCTGCAAGGAAAATCCTACGCTCAGGTGCTAGGAGATATTCGAGGCAGCATTAAACCAGAGGATACCGGCACGACAATCACCTCGATCCGACAGACAAGAACCGGTTGTGTCCTGCTGGAAATTGGAAAGGACACAAAGGACAGCAGTAAGTTCGCGGAAGCCCTGAAAAACGTGCTTGGGGAAAACGGATTAGTCCAGAATATGGTCCCAAAAACATCTCTGGAGATCAGAGACCTGGATGCTCATACCACCCGGGAAGAGGTTGAGGCGGCCCTGAAACGAGATCTGAAGGAACCTACAGAGGATCTAAAGATCTGCTTCAGCAAACCTAACAGTAGAGGCCAGTCATTCGCTGTGGTGGAAATCAGCGAAAAAGCAGCAAACGAGTTGCTGAAGACAGACCATATAAAGGTAGGGTGGGTGAATTGCCGATTAAGAAGAAGGACACAGGTGGAGCGATGTTTTAAATGTCTCGGCTATGGGCATCGTTCCATGAACTGTAAGGGTCCAGACAGGACACGAGTGTGCTTTAAGTGCGGCGAGACCGGACACAAAGGAGCGAGCTGCAACTCTGAGGTGCAGTGCGTTCTCTGCACAGAGTTAAAGTTGCCGGCGGATCAACTCAAGCATATCCCAGGATCAGGCAAATGCCAAGTCTTTAGAGATGCTTTAGAACAAGCCAGAGGGAACCGCCGAGCATGATAAAGGTTCTGCAAGGCAATTTACATCGCAGCCAAGCAGCGGACGCCCTGCTGAACCATATCAAGTATGAACAGTAGGTTGATGTGCTAATTTTAAGCAAACAATATCAGGATAAACTTAGTCCGACCTGGTATAAGGACGCTCTTGTTACGGCAGCGATATGGGTGCCGAACTTGACACGTGTGCCAGTGGATGAACACGGTTTTCGAGAAGGATTTGTTTGGATTAGAACTAGGCGGACCACTTTTTTGAGCGTCTACCTCACCTTAAATGAACCAATTAGGGATTTTCAGGCCAAACTGGAAGGCCTGGAAGAAGCCATCCAGGACATGGAGGGCGGCATCGTGGTAGCCGGCGACTTTAACGCGGAAGCGTTAGAGTGGGGAATATTAAAGTCGAACTCTAGAGGGAAAAGTATAATGGAGATGGCGGCCAGAAGAGGACTGATAGTCTTCAATACTGGCCAATCAACATTTAGCCGACCCCGAGTGAGAGAGACGACACTAGATGTCTCCTTTCCCTCTGAAGAACTGGCGAGAAAAGTTAAGAATTGTCAGGCGGAGAATAAAGTCCCCAAAACGCACATCCGTAAACCGAAGAGGTGGAATTTTGCTAAGCTGAATGAGGAGAAATTTGCAGATGCGCTTACCAACAGGCAAAGAACAGCAGTGAAGACACAGAGAGGCCCAGAGATGGAAAAAAACTCTGTCACTGTTTTGGAGCAAACCATGGCTCTCACTCAGCGGGCATGTGACGCTGCCGTGCCTCGGAAGAGCCAATACGAAAATCCATACCCGGCTTACTGGTGAACAGAGGAAATAAATCAGATTAGGAGAGTCTGCTTCTCTTTACGCCGAAAAGCCCAGCGAGCAAAGAAGAGAACTGCTGAGATGGCCCTAAAAATCGCTGAGTTTCGTCAAATGAAGAAACAGCTGGGGCAAACCATCAAGCGGAGTAAACTTGCAGGCTGGATGGCCATGGCAAAGGAAGTGGACAACGATCCTTGGGGCTTGGGCTACAGGATCGTTACTCCAAAATTAGGAGCAACCACAGCACCACTGAGAAGAGACGGGGAAACGATGGGTAAAATCGTGGACTCGCTTTTTCCAACAGCGGACGTGGAAGTAGATTTAGATGTTTAGATTCCTACAGATATTTCACTCTTTGATGCAGAAGAGCTTCGACAAACTGTCAGCTCCCTGCAAAACAAAAAGACGCCGGGCCCAGATGGTATTCCATCAGAGGCTTTCAAGGTAGTGGAAAGATGTAACCCTCAACTTCTGCTGGATATGTACAACAGCTGTCTAAAAACTGGAAGTTTCCCCAAGAGCTTCTGGAAAAGCTCCTGAAACCCCGCCTGCTATCAGCGGTCCACGCAGCTGGATACTTATCCAGCCGACAATATGGGTTTATAAAAGGACGCAGTACCGTAGAAGCAGCTCAGTGCATAGTGGAAGCCGGTATGTCAGCACGACAGGGGAACCACTGCTCACGAGCAGTAGTGCTTCTGGTCACACTGGACGTCAAGAATTCCTTCAACACGGCTAGGTGGAAAGACATCATGGACGCGCTCCAAAAAACCTTCATGGTATCTCAGTATCTCTTTTGGATGGTAATAAATTACTTGAAGGATCGAATGCTGCTGTACGAAACTAGCGATGGTCAACGGAGAAGAAAGATTACTGCATGAGCCGCACATGGTTCTATTCTGGGGCCAGATCTCTGGAACATTTCCTACGACGGTATCCTTCGAATAGAAATGCCGAGAGGCACATCTCTCGTAGGCTATGCAGTCGACATTGCGGCAACCATTACAGTGCCGAATATGGAAGAGGCGCAAATGAAGCTAAACCAGGTAATGCGTCGGGTGTGTGACTGGATGAAAGATCGTGGCCTAAACCTGGCTCTACAGAAGACGGAGATTGAAATTCTGACGACCAAAAGGATTCAGACGTGCATGCAGTTAAAAGTGGGAGGTGAGAGGATTGAAACGCAACAGGCGGCCAAATATCTCAGTATATATCTTGCGGACTCACTCAGGATAGAGAAGTATAGAAGAGGCATGGCCGGCGTACAACGGATAGGGGCGCAGCGAGTCGCCTGCTCCTACCGTACAGTCTCCGAGCCCGCGGTGCTCGTGATCGCAGGGATAATCCCGATCGACTTTCTGGCCCGCGAGAAAAAGAAGATCTTCGAGAGGAAGGCGGAGGAGGCTTGTTAGACCGAGCACATGTGGAGGTGGATTACTACCTGACGCAGTTTCTATCAGGCTACGCATATTTCCAGGTATACATACATACAATTGGCAAAGCAAAGAGCCCTGATTGTAGGTATTGCGGTCCGTATAGAGATGATGCGTCACATACGTTTTTTAACTGTGATAGGTGGATAGAAGAAAGGATGATGCTGGAAACAGATATCGGACCGATTAGTCCAGAAGATATCATTGCCAAAATGCTAAGCAGCGAGGAAATTTGGGAGAGAGTCGCGGCTTATGTGGAGGCCCCCTTGCGGGAAAAGAGGAACGAAGATCACTTTGAGTTCTAAGATGACATCAGACCAGAGTTAAGCAGTACAGATCAGATTTATGCCAGGCAGGCAAAAGCAGATGAAAGCCGAAGCACGGCTAATTGGCCTTATACTTATGTTTCCAAAATAATGAGAAAGCGGTTCCAGGTGGTAGTTTTTAGTCGGTCGTTGTTAGCATCACTATAATGGTCAAATTAAGATCTTGATGTATATGTTCAGATCATTGTAGTGATGCTATCAATATCCCGACACTACCGAGAAGTGCGGACCCTTCTCGGTGTGTAATAGCACATTTTCCACCTTCCCTCGAAAAAAAATCATCATCATCATCCAAGAACCACTTCAGTGGTCTGTAGTGGAGGGGAGGTGATACCCCTACTTGGCGCGTCCCAGGTGGCGGATAGGTGCACGCTCGCTGGAAACAGAGGGGAAGACGGAAATAAAATACGCCTCGCAGACCAAACACATTGGGTGAAGGATACAGCGAGAAAAACCAGTATTGTTCCCTGCTTCGGCCCACTGGGAGTGCTCCGGACCACGTTTCCTGACCCGCGGACGTGGCGAGGGGCAGATGTGTGCTTGCACTGCCGATGTGTCAGCCGTGGTATGGGATCAGAAGACAGCCCCTTCGAGTCTTGATCAGGGAGTGCGTGGTGGCTGCATAGATCGGAATCTGCAGTGCTCCGGGCGAGTTCCAGTCCGTCCGTGCTTGTCGGGACTGGTTAAACGAAGGCTGGGCCCCAGGGAACTGGGGTGGGACTTAGGTCCAAGGTCTTAGGTCAAGGACTTAGGTCCTATATATTTCGGCGCGCCCCTCCACGCACGATGCGCTGGCTAATTTTTGTATGACACCCATAATCCCCCAAAAAACAAACGAGGAAGAGAATGATGACAGTTCTAGTCGAACGAAGGAGCCGGCGACTACAGATCGAACTGACTCGAATATTGGCCGAGTGCTGACAGAAATGCTAGCCTTATTGGCTATCATGGAGGAATCAGCTGAAAAGCTGAAAAATGTTAACACGGATATCAAGTCTGGTATTCCAAAACTGATAGAGTTAATTAAGGAACTCCCAGAAGAGAGAACTTCGATAAAGTCTGCGCAAGCTGGCGACCTCGCGTCGCCGCCGGCATGGACACAAGTAACAAGAAGGAAGACAAAGTCTGAAAAACAGGGTAAACCGCAGCCAGGTGAGGGATAGAACAAGAGAAAGCCACAACAGAAACCAGACAGGAAATAGCGTCGGGAAGCGGTCCTAATAAAGCCGGCGCAGGGGAAGACATACGAGCAAGTTTTGGGAGATATCAAGGCCAAGATGAAGCCTGATAAATCCGAAACGCGCATTAGGTTGATCCGCAAGACACGCAATGGAGATGTCTTGATAGAACTGGAGAAGGAGACAAAGAACGCTGCGGCCTTCGTGGAAGCTCTGCAAAACCACCTCGGAGAGATGGGAACAACTAAGAACCTGGTTCCTAAAGCCACACTAGAGCTCCTAGACCTTGATAGTGTTACAACCAAGGAGGATGTGAAAGAAGCACTGAAAAGAGATCTTGGCGCTAAATTAGGAGACATAAAGGTCTCGGTAACTAAGCCTAACAGGAGAGAGCAGGTCTTGGTCATCGTCGAGCTCAGCGAACAAGCAGCAAGAGATTGCAAAAGGCCAGACCGAAGCGGGCTCTGTTACATATGTGGCATGGGTGGACCGAAGGAAAACGCATGCACATCCGAAATGCACTGTGTGCTTTGCAACAGTGCGAAACCCAAACCGGCGAACATGAACCATATACCTGGATCTGGTGCGTGCGCAGTCTTTAGGCAGGCACTCGAAAATGCAAAACGTAGCCGGGTATGACGACAGTCATCCAAGCTAAGATGCATAGAAGCAAACTAGCAGCGAGCAATATACGGACCCGGATACCACAACGTGGTTCTTAGACAAGCTTGGAACAGCAGCTATCTGGGTGCGAAACCAAGGGAAAGTTCCGATCGACGACCATGGCTCTGGAGACGGGTACGTCTGGGTCAAGAGCAAAGGAGTCACGTACGTGAGCTGTTATCTCCCACCTAACGAGAATATCCAAGAATTCCAAGGAAACCTGGATATACTAGAAGACCTCATCCTGGAAACACCTGGTAATGCCAT
>JAWWLR010000155.1:44510324-44526299 GCA_035041075.1 Acraspis erinacei | reverse complement strand
TTCTATTTTACTTAATAAACGCCTAAGATCAAGCACAAAACATAGAATCATAATATTTTAACAGACTTCACAGCCCAAAATACTCTCAAAACAGGAGAAATAACGTGACTTTTTACCAAAAAATTGCATAATAGGAGAATAAATTCTTTTAAATGAAATAAATGCATGGGTGGCATATTGAATTCAATATGAAACTCTTATAATTTCAAATCCTAATATATGACATTTTCAACAAAATAGTTCAGTTGATAACCAAAAAACATTAATTTTAAGCGAAAGATTTGAGTTTTCAAGCTAAACAGACGAATTTTTTAGATCATAGTTGAATTTTAAATTAAAAAGGAACGAATTTTCTGTAGAAACAGACGAATATTCAACAAAACAGTTAAAATTTCGACAAAAAGTTAATTTTCCACCAAATAATTGAATTTTTAAAGAACTACGAAGAATTTTAAAGAAGAAAATGGAATATTTAAATTTGCAGTTCAAACATTGAAAAAAGTACATTTTAAAACTGTATAGTTCCATTTTCAAATAAAGATATAGATCTTCAACTAATAAAATCGTATTTAACAAGTAGTTCAACTTTCAAACAAGTAGTTGAATTTTCAACTAAGAAGATTAATTTTCTAGAAAAAAGGCTAACGTCAACACATTCATTTAATGAAAAAACGAATTTATAATAATATACATGAATTTTTAATTAAATAATTGAATTTTCATTAGAAAACGATGGATTTTCAACAAAATGGTTTAATCTCTTAATATTTTAATTTTCAACAAAAAATGGGAGAGTAAAATTTAATTATCAACCAAAGAGTTAAATTTTTAACCAAAAAAGAAGAATTCTAGACCAAGGAAATGATCGTAGACTTTTCAATTAAATATTACAATAAGTTATAAAACTTGATAAAATTCGTGTTTATTCGATTTTTACGGTATTTCTTTATGTCTTTTGAAGCACTTCTTGCGCAAAATGAATTATATTGCCCACTTGAAAAAAACGTAAAAAAAACATAAGGTCATTTTCGGAAACATAGGTTTATATATTACATGCACCAGGCTTCAATTTCAGCCCTATTGTAAACCTGTAGCATTTGCGGTTGGTTTGATACAAGGTTTCAGAACCAGCCGAAAAATGGGGATTTTCAATTTTTAAACCTGTTTTTCTGAAAAATCCGAAAATATAGAACATTTTCGCCTTAAGGTCGGATATTCTTATCTGATTGTTTTAATTTAGTTCGCATTAAGCGAAAGAACGGGAAAAGGAGGCTTTAGTTGTACAATACAATCACTAATTTTCAAGTTTTGAAACATTTCAAACAATTGTTATTCACATTTATATTTTCCATGTTTGATATAACATTTTGCATTGCCCCATGCCCTACTTCATGAATCGTCATAAAACCTGCCCCCACACTGGCAGCGTGAAGTAGTTTTTGAATGGCCCCTGAGTAAAGAAAATAGATTTGAATGGATAGAAGGGGAATGGATTGGAATAAAAGAAAAATGGGATACAGAATCTCGCCATTGACGGATCAAACTTTTTTTCTCAATATTGTAGCTTACCGTTACCGTTTGATTGCCTGGTAGAGACGCTGTCCTGACCGGATCTCATCAAAACTGATCCATTTTCTGCGCCAGAGCAAAGGTCCAGGAAAACTCTCTCCAAGGTATCACATTCTAGAGAGAAGTGTGTAAACCCTATTAGATTCTTATTGTCTTCTAGGACTTTAGCTGCTGCTGCAATACTGGAAACAAGTAAAATCGATTCTTCTAATTTTGGAAAAACAAAAAATATGAGAATGTAGTTTACAGATCAGAGGGTGAATTATGTATTTTAACATTCGCATTCACATTCAATTTCACCTTGGTCTGTCATTGAGGACAGACATTAATACAAAGACAAATCAGACAAATCAAATTTTGTACTTGAAATGGTAATTTTTTTAGCTGGAAAAGGGAGTAAAATGGAAATTTTACAAAATTTAAAAGGTTGTCTCAGGCTTGAAATGGTTATTGCCCAACATGTCGAAGGCATTTTTGGTTAGTTCGATTTTATATTTTTTAGAATATTTTTCACGGGTCTGTCCCGGTATATATCATCAGTCACGGACGCATTTATAATGCAATCAAGTGCTCTGATGAGAGCAGTGTGCCCCCGACATATTGGACAAAGCCTGGTTTTTACCCCATCATTGACGGACTGGATTGCAGTCAAGTGCGCGATGGGGAGATCTACAGCTTCAGGTGGGTTCCGAACCACCAGAATCTCGGTAAAGGTACATAGACAAATTTCCAGAGGTACTGGCTCAGGGATCGAACCCCGGAACTCTGAGGTGAAGTCTGAGCGCCTAACCAACTGAGCCACCGAGGATCTTACTTATATTATTATTATTATTATTATTATTATTATTATATTAATTTATTAGTATCAAGATTATTATTTTCAGGCATACAAAAATGAAGAGTATCAAGCTTTTATTACTATGTCTATCAGTCTCTGTTAGAATTATTTTATTTGAAAATTTATGATCAAGAAGTTTTTTCTATTCATGGTGTATTAATGGTGTATTAATATTATAGGTCAATTGATTTGCCTCGACTAAGGGATTTTTTTTTCTATTATTGCATTAATTTTGAATTATTTTAATCAAAACATATTTAATATAAAACACCGTGTTTTTTAAATATTATGCATAATATTATTAATAATAATATTATGTATTAACTTTCAATTATGTTAATGAAAAAAGTTTTACTATCAAAAAATGATTTTTTAAATGTATGCATGACCGTAGCTTCCTTACTCTTCAATAAAATGTATCAATATTATGTGCCAATCGATTATTCTAGAATCAATGCATCCGGTATATTCTCCCATCAACTATAAATTATGGAAATGAGAAAATTTTTACTATAACAATCGATTTTTAATATAATATAAATTACCATAACTTCCTTACTCTCCTATCAAATGTATAAATGTTATAGGTCAATCAATTCGCCTCGAACCAAGGAATCTTTTATATTCTTGCATCAATTTTGAATTATGTTAATAAAAAAAATCTGACTATAAAAGACCGATTTTTAAAATGGTATAAACTGCTAAAAAAAGCAATTAATATTTTTAGAAATCCTTCGATCAGTTTCAAGATATTAGTGGTGAAAGTGAGCCCTCAAAATTTCATCAGTTTATCTGCAACCGTTACAGTTATCGTGTTAACAAAAGGTGTGACATCCACACATCCACATACAGAAACACACACACATACATGCCGAAAGTTGCTTAGAACATTGTATAAGAAATTTTTGAATTGAAGAACGTTTACTTAAATAAATTTTTAAAAACTTCGAAAATTTGACCATTACAAAGCTTCTAAGAGGAAGCAAAAAGAATTATTTTAGGAAATTTCTGACTAAAGTAGAAAAATATTTTCAACATTTTATCACCACACTTACAAAATATGTTAATATGGAAATACGTTAAAAGAAAGTTTAAAAATATGTTCGAAAAAATAATTTTCACTGGAAACATACGATTTCCTTAAATTTTGAATTGGAAAAATAGATCAAATATTTATAACCAATGAACAGTAACTTGCATTAACCGGCGAAGACTGGGTTGGCGATTTATAATATTATTTTTTTTCCCCAACCCTGTTCTCGGGTGAACCCGGTTTTTCATCATAGTCGTGGACTAAGTCAAGTGACTGATAAGATGAGGATGTCATAAGTATTTTCCGAAGATGTTGCATGTACAAAATTATGAGCATTGGTTTAGTTTGGAGTTCTTCTTTGACCGTGAGTAGATCTTTTTTCAGAAAAATTCAATGAAAAAATTTCTTTAATTTATTTTCCATCTATTCAAAATGACTTAAAAATTTTTCTGTTATTTGAAGAATTAACTTGATCAATAGTTTCGATTTCTAATTTCACGGATTTTGGAATGGCATAAACTGATCGATGGTCACTACCTCTGATGATAATACAGATTCCTTAAAATTACTCGTATCATAAATAGAACACCTGACTTGAGATAGCGTATATTTCTGAAAAAGGATTTTTCTTTCGATCTCTCTAATAGCCTAATTGGAAAAGCACCCTACCGGAAATCCGAAGTTCCGTGGGTCGTTTCCCAGTGGATCGAAGTGAGTAGATCTTTTTTCAGAAAAATTGAGTTTTAAATATTTTCTATTCATTCTTATGATATCTTTTTCATTTTATGAGGTTTCTGAAGGAAAAAATTACGCCTCACCTTGCTGGCCGGTGCTCTTAGCTTTTTAGTTAAATGACATCAATGATATTTAAAACCTTCAAATTCTCAAGTCGTGCGAAGTTTAGAAAAATGACAGACTGATGTGAAAGTGAATAAGAGTGCGAAGGTGCAAAAAAGATAATTAACTCCCACATCACAAATCACTTAAGACCCAAGTAAATTCGACCTACTCATTATGCATGCCATTGACTCCTAAGAATGGCAAAACAACAAGCACTTCAGAGCTGGACTCTTCTCTTATGTATGCATTGGAAACAACACTCTTAACAAGAGGAGAAATACTTTGAAATGATCTCTTTTTGAAGGAGTTTATTCCCTCTTTAGCAGGGAAAGACACGTGTATTTTGTATCCTTGGCTGAGGGTCATCTTCAAAGTCAAAGGAGACCCAGCATGCAGGATTTTTCCTTTGTGCATCACTACTACCGAATCACTTAACATGTCGGCTTCGTCAAGATGATGAGTGGACAGAAGGACTGTTCGGCCAATCCTGTGTTGATCGATTAACCGCCAAATCCTACGTCTCGCTGCTGGATCAACTCCTGCACCAGGTTCATCCAAGATCACAAGTTTCGGTGATCCCAGGAAAGCGAGCGCGACGCACAAACGTCTTTTTGTTCCTCCAGAAAGACGATAAACGGGCTCATGCTCCTGGCGACCCAAATCCAACGATCCCAACATTCTAGAATTTCAATTTTTCAATTAGATTAGGGCCTTCTCTAACTATTTTATCAATATTTCCTATGGATTTAATTTCGTTGGTGGAAGAGATCGAAAAGATACAAAATGGACAGAAATACAGTGAAACTCTGAGATAGGGCCACCTGATATAGTTATTCCGAGAATTGACCAGGCATTATTATTTGGACCATTATTTAGAACCTGCATTCGAGTTATATGAACAAAATGGAAACAAATTAATTAGTTTTATTTTTAAAGTCTACAGACAATTTGAAATTCTGCATTTTTTAAATTGGTATATTAGCAACTGAAAACTTTTAAATTCAAGATCTGTGACTTTTTTGATCTGTGAAACCTAAAAATCAATGTTTTGAAACACTCAAAATGTTATTGACAGTCACTGTTTAACTAATTAAAAAAAATTATGTTAATTATAAATCACCGCTATTGAAATTAAAAGCTTTTTAATAATTAAAGTTGTATTGCAAACTAAAGTTGTTACTTTTCATTGATTTTTAGTTTTTAAACTATTTTTTCGATTATTTGGAATCGCAAAAATCAATAGATTTGAATTACAAAGTACTAATTGTTAAGTTTATAGAAAAATTTTCATATAAATTGTATAAAAATATAAATTATTTATTTATAGCCCAGCCCCTGAACTGGTTAACAAAGTAAACTGCCACGGCAGGCTCGAATTTCCTATGGCCGCCGCGGCAGTTGTTATCTGACAATTATTCTAGGGGCAAACTTAATTATTTGAATTCCATTTTCAATAAATTGAAAAGATTTTTTACTTTTCAAGAGAATACTTTTTTGGGCCACCCTAGCAAACGCATACATTTTTAATAATTAATTTTTTGAACGTACGCATCAACATTTTTAATCATTTCCAAGCGATCAATGGGTTTTTTCAATTTTGCGTAGAATGTCATGTGCTCTCGAGGAGTTAAGGTCGGAATGAGAACATTATCTTGAGGACAAACTCCTATATCAGGTTTAGAGCCATCCTCTCCCTTAAGGCGAATCTCACCGCTGGTTGGAGCGAGCATTCCAGTCAACATTTTTCTAAAGGGTGAGAATATAACGAAGATTAATTATTAATAAACCTCATACCAGAAGCGATCATTAGTGAGATAATGAAGAAAGGGAAGCTTTACATAACATAACAGTGTTAAAATTGAATGTCATAACCATTTGGGGCCGTGCATAAATAACGTCAAGTGTTTTTTGAGTGGAAGTGGGGATCAAAGATTTTTCTATGCTATCTTACATGGGGTTGGGGGTCACTAGTAAAAAACATATCTAACGTAAGATATTATCAAGTTTCCAAATCATTAAATAAACAAAAATTAAACTAATTTTATTATAAACCTAGCTGTTTGGCAGCGCAGTCGAATTTGTACTTTAATTACCTAGTACATGGAATGTAACAAAACTTTATGATTGTAACAAACGGTATTACTTGTAGTTCACCTAATAATATTAGTATTAATATTGAATGTTATAATCATATATTCACGAAATAATAAATGAAGAAACAAATTAGGGGCCATTCACAAATACGTAAGGAGTTTTTCTGATATATTCAATATACCCTCTCCCATCATATAAGATACCGTAAGATATGCTGATCCCTTCCCTCTCCCTCATCCCAACGTTACTAATACTTACAAATTTAAAAAGTGTGAAATGGAAAATTAACTTCGTTTTTTAAGATCAATTTCCAGTTTTCTAACCTAATATTTTCAAATTGTAAAAAATGAACTTCAATGTTTATTTAAGCCATTATTCTTCAGTCTATTAATGATCAAAATTCCTATTTATTTACCGCAAGCTTCATAGTCTTCCCCTTTTTTATAGTTTTCACACATGAACGCTAACTGATTTTACAAAACCCAATAAGAAAAAACAATTGTTTTTGCTCGTAAGCTTATTCTTTTCGGCTCGCTTTTCGGTTGATAAGTTATTCAATTTTTGGTTATGAATTATTCTGTTGGTTAAAAAATTTGTTATTTGGTACCAAATTTAATCGTTTTTTTTAAATCAGCAATTTTATTAATAGGTCACTTTACTTGGTTGAAAATTAAACTTTTTGGTTGAAATTCTTTTTTTTGGTTTAAAAATTCAACAAGTTTATTGCTTGCGATTTCTTTCTTTATCGACTAAAAGTTTTGTACTGAAAGATTGATCAGTTTTGTTGAAAATTCGACTTTTTTGTTTATACCTTCATCTCTGTTATTTTTTAGACATTTTTTTTAATTAACTTAAATTCCTCTATTTTGTTAAAAAATCGTATTTTTGTTTGATAATCCCATAGTAATATCCATACGCATTACTTCAAACGCAACCACTGCTTTAATTTTTTATATGAAAATTTACTTATTTGGTATTCAATTTAACGATTTAACTATAAATTAACTTTTAGATTGAAAATTAAACTTTTGAATAGAAAATTGGACTTTTTGGCTTGAAAATTCAAATATTTGATACAAAATTCAATTTTTTTTAGAAACGTCGTCTTCTATTCTATTGAAAATTAATTTCTGTTAGATGCATATCTAACTGTTTTGCTTTTATGTGAAAAATTGATATTTTTTAGTTTAAAAATTCAACTATTTCATTCAAAGTTTATGTGATGTTTTTTTCTTCTTTTGTGATAGAAAAATAAATATCTGCTTTAAAATTTATATCCTTTGTTGAGAATTTGTATTTTTCAGTAGAAAGTTATTCTTCCCTGGATAACATAACAGTTTCCCTGAACATTCCTGGAACATTTCAATGTAAGGTTCGGAAAATTTCAAAAAATGTTCCAGGAAAGATCCTGGAAATAGCCGAATATCCAAGCGTCAAGGAAGGTTCCCAAGGAAGGTTCCGAGAATTTCCCTGAGAAATGTAATTTATATAATTAATTTAAAAAATATAATGCGAAATTTTCACGAACATTCTCCAAACGTTTCTTGGGAACCATCCTTTATACGCGGACATTTACCCACTTCCGGTAACCTTGCTGGAATATAAGATTCGATTATTTGGTTCAAAATGTTTCTGTTTGTTCTGTAAAGCTCGTCTCTTTAGTATAAAAATTCAACATTTTTAATGGAATTTTTTTTGTTGCTTATTAAAAAATCTTTTTTGGTGGAAAATTCAACTTTTCAACATTCGCCCTTTTTACTTGAAAATTGATCTTTTTTGTTTAAAAATGCATTTGTTTAGTTGTTCATGAATCTGTTTTGATTGTCGATTTGACTATTTGTTTTTTATTTAAAAATAAAATCTTTTGTGGGTTCAAATATCAACTGTTTCATTTTTGCTGGGAATTCACTTTTTTTATTGAAATTCGACTATTTAATTAAAAGTTGAACTACTTTTTTAATACATGAAAAACAGTAAGATTTTGCCAAGCCCCCGCCCCCCCCCCAAATCGCCTTACATTATTTTTGTGGGGAGGTTCAAAACTTACGTCCCCTAACAAAGGAGGGGGGGGGGTAAGTGAATCAAATTTTCAGGAAAAAAATTACGTAATTTATGCAAGGACCCTTGAGACTCTCACGTACATAATTGTAGTTTTTCCAGCACCATTTCTTCCCAAAAGACTTGTCACTTCACCTTCGCAAAGCTTCAATGTGAAATCGTCCACAGCGGCACGAAAGCCCTGTTCAGTTTGATAAACTTTACGAACTCCTTCGAAACTTACGCCAACCTGCATCTCGTTCACTGTCAAACTGCTCGAGTCAGTCTCTTCATCTGGATTTCAGGAAAGATTGACTTAAAGGATCATGAACTTTCGTCCGTGTTGTATTGGCATTTTATAAGCAAAGTAGATTTTAACAATTTCGAAATATTTTTCAGTTCCATCAACTTTAAGTAAACAAAATAAAAAGATAAGTCTGCTTTGTTTCAAACCCAGGAGCTGCTTATGTTAGTTTTGTGTTATTTGGATAGAGTGGTCTTGAATTTTTGAGGCTCAATTAATTTTTATAAAAGTAAAAGCGACTTTTCTAAAAATAAAATTGTTTCATACTCGTCTACAATGCATTGTGCACAACTCTGTATTGGATACCTCTGTTAATTCTGCACCGATTTGCATCAAACCTTTTTTAAATTAACGAAAAAAATCGCAATTAAATAAATTCTGCTAGAACATGTGTATTTTTCATAAACTGGTAGCCCAATATTTAAAAATAATATTGTGTATTAAATAAAGTTAACCTGGATAAATATTTACTATAAGACTGAAGTAAAAAGAAAATCTTTCAGGAATTACAAAAATGTCCAAGAAAACAAACAAAACAGTCCTTTTAATTTTAGAAGAAGTTTAATGGAAATGTGTGTTTACATTCAAATAATTGTACAATTTAAGAATAATAACCTTAGTAATACGTTTGAAACAAAAAAAGTAAACATTGAAAGGGTTCAAAATTGAATAGTGTTAAAGTAAAATACTCCAAACTGTTTAGTTTTAATACCAATCTTCCATGAAAACGGTAATATCTCCAACAAAATGTATTCTATTTTTGTTAAATGTTAGTGCCTTCACCAAAGTATTATCCCATTAAAGCCAATATAAATTTGACGTAACAGAGAAGGTGTCAAATTAAAACTACAGCATGATATTGAAGAATACTTTACATATGAAATAATATCGATGAACAAGAAGTGAAAGTCAATAATAATTGAGAGATCGAAATAAAAATAATGGTTCAGAGTGAGAACATTTGTTTAGTATTAAGAAATTTAACATTTTGGTTTTTAAAGGTTATAAATTGGGAACCAAATGGGAATTTTTTTCAAAATTATCTGAAATAAAAATTCGGCTTTTCATGTTTCTCTAACTTCATGAACTTGTTCTGTATACGAAAAAAATTATTAAAAAATGAAATAAATAAAATTGCAATAGCAAATAAATAAAATTGAAATAGCAAATAAATAAAATTGCAATAGCAAAAAAATACACTTGATCAAAAGTGAGGTATATTTCTAAAAACTCCGAACCATGCAGTGAGCACTGAGCTCTCTCTAAATTTTAATCAGTGAGAAATGCGTCACTGAATCAAATCAATAAGAATTTTAATGGATTCAAAACGCAATCTCACTTATTCAAATATCTTGAAATGGATCATTGAATCAAATAAGTAAGGATTTTAATTGGTGAACAGTAAAATCTCACTGATTCAAATCTAGAGAGCAAGCATGAGGATGAAACCTCGATACCTTGATAAGTGCCTGAAGGATGTAGAACGTCGTTAGTGAAATAAAGGTTGTTGATGAAGGCGAGATAGTCGGACCGGCCGTAGAGGGCACGGTTGTTATCCCACCACAAACTGCGAGATCGCAATCCATGAAAACCCTTGCCTGTAAGTAGTTAACTTTGGACAAACAGTACTTACTCTCTTATACGATCTCACGTTTCTTCCTTCAGTGAAAATAATGCCAAACACTCATTGTGCCGTTAAATATATTAATTAAATATTAATATCAACTGCATCTTCCACCAATCAGTGACATATGACAATGATCAATGAGTCTCCAATATCATTTGTACAATCAGGACTTATTTCAAGACGATTTAACATTGATATTCAACTTCATTTTTTCTAACTAAGACTCTATCCTGATAAACATTATGCAAAACTTCAGGCGAATTGAAATAATAAGCAATGCTTCACCTTGGAATAAAATCTGATTGCAAGTGTCGAAATTATGAACAGAAACACATGAATAAAATGGACGTCACATGAATGATAAATGTTTGAAAATCTGATGATCATATTTCAAAGTCATTTTCTGTTACGAAATCTTTGAAGAGATGATAAATCAGAAATAGGTTCACCAACATAAAGATCGATGATGCTTTAAAAGATGTTAACTACAAATATTTCTGTTAATTAAAGTCTTTTCTTTACCTGAATTTGTATACCTAGTCATGAGGTAACCGATTAGAGCATAAATGCAACCATCTATGAAAATCATTGTGAGCATCAAACCCAAGGACATTGGATCACCAGGACTAGACTCTTCCCAAATTGTAGCCCAGGTCAATCCAGTACCCTGGACTTCTCTTCGTACAGCGTAAAGACATCCATATGAAAAACTGGTCGACATACTTAGGCACTAGAAGAGAATTAAAAAATATATTACTTCTTCTAGAATATACAAATTGAAAATCTCAGCTTTCATTAATAAAGAAGAAATTCGTTCACACTTACGATGAATAATTTGTAACCAAGACTCATACTAGCTTCCATAGCAATGACTATAATATAAGGCATGTAGGTTAACAAGAACATAACTACAGATGTCACAGCAGCCAAACTCGCGGAACTGAACAAGGTTGATATCATATAGCTAAAAAAATTGATTTAAATCAACAAACTATGCATCGTCCATTAATAATAATTAATGAATTCCGAATTAAAGACTTACCAGAATGCTACAATTGAAAAGATGTAATCAAAGAATAAAACGAGAACCAACACTGGATCTGATTTAGGAAGGATTTTTCCAGCGATGAGTATTAAAGCGATACACGACATTACTATGGATAGTTCGATGAAGGATGTTATCCACCAGGCGAAAGTGTTCCTCCATGGTTTTAATCCCATCACACTCATAACCTGAGACGAACATTTTTCAATCAAATATACCCGTAAAAATAAAGTTAATAGGTAAATTCAATAGCAATAAATACCATTGCATTTTGAGATTCTCTTTCCCATACAATATGCCTAACAGAAGCTCCAACGCAAATCATCAAAGCAAAGAAGAAACAAATAATAAGACCTTGAGATTCGTACAATGTCGACTGGAATCTATAATCAAATGCCTCGTATAAATAATAAGTCAACTAATGAAATAAAAAAGATACAATTGCTTTAAGTTCTATATTTTACCACTCACGGAGCATATTTCCAGCAAGGATAAGGCATCTGTTGAGTCAGTGTTACCCATTCTTGACTAGACTGGGACTTTAATTTTATAATCGCTCTATCAATGGAATCTTGAATCTGGATAAATCCTCGGGCATATCTCATATTCTCTAAGAAATCACCCTCTGGTCCAGGAAGCCAAAACTGATTCTTCATTCTTCTAGTCGATGGAACGTAGTCAACGTCCATTCTTATTTTATACGTAACATTATAAGGCAAATCGTACTCTAAAGATCTCTTACGTCGGTGAGAATCTTCAAGAAAGACTACACCTGCAAGAAATTCTTTCGTCTCCATTAATCTTCCAGCTTCTTTTTCCAGTTCTTCTTCAGTCGAGAATCCTATATGGCGGTCCAGGAGGACACAATCCATCAGTTCGTTCAACATCCCGATCATTTTTACTAATCTGAAACAGAAATCAAGAAAACAAATAGTATAGCAAGCGATAATTCAGATTTAAATATTAGATTGAAAATTAAAATTCAACTTACCGATTGTTCTTCTTCAACTGCCAGGCAACCTCACTTAAATCAAGACTCGAAAAATCGACATTAACGTTTTCCCCACTCATGGATTTGAGAGCCACCTTCATAACGTCAGAAGACATTATGTCCTGTAGGTCCTTTAAGCTATCCCCCATGTCTGTTAGACGACCGATGGAATCAAGGGTTTTTTGAAAACTATTCATTAAACCTGCGAATTTGTCCAGCTCCCAGAAACTTTGATTTGAAAGCTTCATAACTTCCTGGATTAGTGTGGTGTTTGGAGAATAAAGTATACGACCTCTTAATAAAGGTTTTACATAAGACCAGATGATTTTTCCACCGGGCATACTCAAAACACTCTTATAGATGTCTCTGCAAAATTCAGCTGTAGACAGACGATTATTAAATACACATAGAAAATGCATGGATTTAAGTTAAATACAAAGATTCATTAATAGAAATATAGAAACTCACTCGGTAATGAATTTAATTCTCTTTCGTTATAGTTTTTTGTATTATCCTCGATTGATTTAATCACCCTGTAAAACTGACCATTTTCTTCTATTAATGGCTTGCTACATAACATTTTACTGGCCTCTCCGAGAAATTGACCATCTGGATTAATAGTTCGGATTATTATTCAATTTCTTAAATTTCAAGTCAATGTTTTCTATTTTGTAATTAATCAATTTATAGTATCAACTCACTGGACATTAAATCAGAAGAATTGGTACTCGCAGCAGTTAATGGTGAAGAAAGGCTCGATGTGAGCTTCTCCTTGAAGAATGGCACAAGTTCGGCAGCAACCCCGATATTTTCCAAAACATCTTTCCCATCAGCTTCAGTCAGATTAGCGTTCCTCAAAATATTTTTAACATTCGCTGTCATTAGCTGCAATGCAAACAATTGTTATAGATCAACTTTAGAAATAATATTTTACTACTGATAGATTAGTAAATCAAATAATTTATATAACAGCACATTACGTTTTTGAAGATGTATTCAAAGTTGAGATTCGTGATCAGAGTGATCATCATATTTTGTGTATGTTCACCATCCAGTGCACACAAAGTAGAACTAACGTCTGTAGCTGTAACGTGGCTCTGATCAAAACTCAACATCTCACTTAGCTTATCAGGGGAACAAATTGTATCTTTCAAATCCAAGGCACGTCGTTCTTTTAAAAATACGGAAATCATATCGACTTTAGATTCACTCATAATCCTTGATGCAGCATTTGAAATACCTGCTTTTTCAACTAAATATTTTCTGAGAGCGTCCCAGTTTTTAAACATGTCTTGCACTCCATCTAAAATTAGAATATATGACTTAAAGAAAGTTTTGATTATTCTAAAAAGAGAGGGAGTAAATGATACTGACATTTCATGTTCAAAAGTCCCATATTCTTGAATATTTCCATCGATTCAAGCGCTTCTACCATAGTTCTCAGATCTTCTTTAATCACCGGATTTTCGATAAAGGGATCAACGTCATCAAGAATTTCATTCAATCTGTTGCAGAATAATTATTATAAACAACATTTCTTAAAAGGCAACATATCAAAATAATAAATTGAATATGTTTTTATTTACCCATCAAATAGTTTGTCTATGGTTTTTCCATTCACGATGCTGACAACATCATCCACAATATCGGGAACACCAAGAGCATTTGAAACATTTTCAAAATCTACTTTGCTAACCACATCAAACAAACTTCCTCCTTCCTCCATAACAGCAGCTAAGTGTCGCAAAATGTTCTTTAACCACTCAAGATCCCAGCCAGCCTCTCTTCTCCAAAGTACAATTTTTTGGTCAATTAATTTAAAATTAATACTCTTAGCAAGCAATTTAGATACCTCATCTATAGAATCGTAAGATGAAGTTTCAGGATTGAACAGAAGTAATTTTTTAGACTTGTTGCTATTCAAAATTTCATAGAGAACTGTTGCATTTTGGCATCGTTTTGGAGGATGACAGAGAGTACTTTCTTCTTCACCTGACAACAAATTTACATTGATTTGGGCATCTGGAAGCATATGCTTTACAGTTTCCTTATCTACGGTTTGAACAACTTCAAGAAGAGGCTTCCAAATCGGTACGTATTTCTCTGCCAGGTTTGATAATTTTTTAATCTGTTGATGATTAGTTGCCGTATCCACCAACTGTACGTTTTTCTCTATTGAATCGAGCACTCCAATCATCATAGTGATGTACCTTAAGAAATAGATTTCGAGTTTTTGTATTACATTATTCTTAATAAATTAAGAAAGTTATTTCTATTTACAATAAATCTTTACTCACAATCCAGGTCTTGAATACGAAGGTCCACCGACAAATTTGTAAAAACATTCGTGAACTTCTTTGTGATAAGTAGCATTCTGATGATCCACTATGATATCTGCTACGTAGTGCAAAGTATTTTCTAATGCGCCCATTAAACTCTTGAGTGTTTTCTTGTTATTTAGATATTCATAGTGCTTGATCTGAAGAAATATATGCAATATAATAACGTTCGAGATAACAAAATTCTCAGAATAAAGGTACTCATCAAATTATTCAACATCCTACCATATTGATAGTTTTGTTCCAATAAAAATCTTTCACCATCGTATCATGAATCTCAACCACTTTCATCTTACTCAATTTACATATTAATTTTGAATAATCTGCATGCCGTATTAGTTGAGAATTTACAATTTCTACAAGAAGTGTGTTGCACCAGGTACAATTACTGAAAATCAATTTAGAAAATTTTTTATTTTTCTGAAAAGAAATTAGATTTGTTCTTTTGCAAAAAATATATTACAATAATACTTACTTATCAAAAGATGTGGAATTCAAGATATTCTGAAGAACAGTGACAGACTTTTTCACGAAAGAATGAGCTAATTTTCTCAAATCTTTACTTCTGTATTTTAGAAGAAAGTCTTTTAAGGTTCCTTCTTCAAAGGAAGACCACCATGTGGGGATTTTAACGTCGGTGACGCCCTCTGACATAATTCTTATTAAAGTCGTTTGAAATTTGTAAATTTTTTCCATGAGGTAAGTTTTGTTATACATAGTAAAATTTTCCGTTCCTGAGTTACTTCGAAGCTCGTACAAACGATTTTTCTGAAAATATTTTCAGTATGATTAAAAAATTATTAAAATTTAAGATTTTAATAATTAAAGTATGAAACAAAATTCAGTAAATCTATCAAATATTCTGAAATTTTAGTATTAAATTAAGATTTGATAAGAGAATAATTACCTCAGCATAAAAGTCCAAAGGTAAAAAATCCTCAGCTCTAAGTTTCTCACCATTTATTATTTTTTGACAAACAATTGTGATACTCGAGAGGATTCCTTTCTTTCTTACAAAATTCGGTGGTATTAAATATCTGTCTATATCGCAAAGCTTTACTTTCCCAGAAAAAAATCGTTCAGCAAAGTCAGCAAGTCTTTCGGAATTAACAAAAGTATCAACGAGAGTTATTGCGAGATTAGGCAGATCCTCAACCAATGTCAGAAGAGGTTTTATTTTTGAACCTTCGTAAATAACTCTAAGTTTTTGCCAGATATCTCCTCCGGATAAAAGTTCAAGGACCGATGTGAGAACTTG
>JAWWLR010000155.1:44493491-44504293 GCA_035041075.1 Acraspis erinacei | reverse complement strand
TGTAATTCGTTTTATTCACTGATCTTGAGCGCTTAGCGCCGCATAGCGCTAAAACTGTCCATTTTTTGGATTTTTTTTACGGATATTTCATCCGGCACCTTAAAACTTACAAAGTTTCAGCTAAATCCACCGAAAGCCATTTATCCATACATTTAGTGCGGGGTCCTTTCAATTTTAAAAGTTCAATTGTGAGTAGAATTGAAACGAATTATAGCTCACTTCTGACAAAAGAGGAAAAAAGACGATTAGTTACATTTTTCTTTAAAAAATGGCAAAACGTTGACAAAATCGCATGATTTGGGTGCTGTTATACTATAATAAAAAAATACTACAATTATTTTTAATTTATTTCCAATGCCGCAATAGTATAGTCAAAACATCTCGCTTGATTATGGTTCTTAGGAAATATCGATTTCCATATTTGAATGTTTAAGGGATGTTAAAACAGCAAGCTTTAAAACAAATTCTAACATTTTTCCTGGTAAAACAGGCTTCCTGCAATTACTTTGAAGTGATTTTTTACTTCAATAGTTGAATTAAAAACTGTTCCGCGTTTGGGGGGGGGGGGGGATGTCTGGTTCCTTGCTTGAATATTCAAGGGATGTTTAAACTAAGGTTAAAGTAAGATTCAAACATCCTGTGTCCATAAAAGCGTCTGATCTTCAGTTAAATAGCCAAATCTAACAAAAGGATTTTAAGAAGGATAACATTTAATGATAGATGGATTTTACTATTAAAATACATGTAAAAAAGCCCGTTAGTTGCACCAGGTTGCAAAATGTGTTCAAATCCAAGAGAAATTATTCACGCGGCCCTGACGAATTATGTTTGAATTCACCTAATTTAGGATCAAGGCCAAGGCAAGCCATGCCCGATACCGGTATCATATTGGGAGTTTAGTATAGTAATTGTTTTAACAAACATGCATTTTCTGTACATTTAGTGCGGGGTTCTTCATAATTTATTATAAATTTAGTTTAAACTCACAATTTTGCGAACTTTGTTCAGTAAAGGCTGCTCATTCCATTCCTTTATTAATAGACTCGGATCGCAGGATATTTTCTCAATTTCTGTCACCAACTCTCGACTTCCTATTCTGAACTCTAGAGCCTCGCCAATACTTTCGTTTTTGATGCAGGGCCAATCTGGTTCTCGTGATGTATATTCGTTGACAGCAGAAATCTTAATTATTTAATAATTGCCCATAAATGTTATGATTAAACAATGTAAATAATATAGAAAAAATACATCTCAGTTATAGGACTTACAAAATGCAGAGGAATTTTAACAGTCATGTCAATAAAATCAAGAGTTACAGGTGCAAGATTCCTCAAAAGTTTAGTCAAGAAACTTGAAGTCTGTGGCATTAAATTTAACACATCTTCTAAATCAATCGTGCGATTTTTCTTTTGAATTTGATCTACGACATTTTCGACGTTATCAGCTAGTAAAGATGCAGCCCAAGCCAGAGCATGGAACACATCCCAATTAGTTAACTGTTTTGCATTGAAAAGAGGATATTCCATAACAGTAAACATTTTGCATAAAACTCCTACGCTGCAAAAATATATAAATTGTCATCAAATTAGAACATTTTAAAAAATTGAGCCAGAACATTTTCCAACTATTGAATTATAATAAAAAATGATCTTGTTCAAAATCTTTTTAAATTATTATTGGGTATAGAGAATTTCTTAATTAATTTCTTAAGCTGTGAGTTTTTCAAAAAATAAAAATTCCTTCTAGGTTTGCTGCAGCAGAAAAACTTGGAGACCCAACAGTCACAGTTATCAGACATTGTCTGTTTATTGTTCACACAGTAAATTAAAAAACAACTTTGATTATTTGAAATAAAGAACTAAATTACATTTTTTAATAATCGCATAAAATTGAAAAAATTCATTTCCGTTTTAAGAATAGGATTTACAAATGCTTTCAAATTACCAAATATTTTTAAAACGTAATTCTTTTTTTAATACGAAAAGACTAAAATATTCTAATTTTCTTTCAATTTGAGTGTATTCAATTTAAAGAAGGTGGAATCTTCAGCGGAGTCGCAAAAAACAGACCTTACTCTTTCCTTTAGTGAAAAAAATCCCGGGGAATCCAGAGTTTTATTCTTTCAACTCGATGTCCAAACAACGCCTACCATAATTTTCTTTATACTTCCTTATTGTATACTTTAAAATGTCCTTTTAGACAAGAAAATGATAAGACCTATGGACTTTACATAAATTCTGTGCCAAATTTCTCTATGATTATTTTTTAATAAACCTTATCGTTCTTCTTATTAGAGTTTTTGATAGTGAACAGTAATAAAAAAATTTGAAATAGAAAAAGATGTATTTAATTAAGAATTTGTAGAAAACGTCCAGAAACTTTTTTGTTTGATTTAATTAAATTCACACTATTTTCCAGAAAGTCAATTATGTCGAACATGTTTTTAATCTCTTCTTTTTATTACAGCTCGATGGCAAAAAAAAACATACAAAAATGTCACCATCATTAAGAAAAATAAGAATTTTTGTTTTTAATTTAAAAATCCAAAAGCCGAACAGAAGATATTCAGAGGCGCCTGAAAAATCTCGAAAAATAAAATTCCTGAAACTGGAAACTTTCTGAAAAAGTAATAAATTCGAAAATTCAGACAGTTTATGATATTACTGGATTTGAAAATTCCCAAAATAAAATTTCTGACATTATGAAATCTCCGGCACACGAAAATCTAGACAATTAAAAAATTGTTTTCATAATCATAATATACTAAATAATAGAAAATACTTTTATTCGATGAACATATTTTTTATTTTATTTATTATATTATTATTAAAACAAATTTTTTAATTTTTTAGATTCAAGAGTTTCATACTTCGGAAAGTTTCCAACGTAATAACATTGCCTCTAATAGTTTTATCATTCGGAAAGCTCCTTCGTCGGTAATTTTATAGTGCCAAGATATTTTATGATGTTGGGAATTTTATTTAGAAAATTACCTATTATCGGAAGTTTTATTTCTTGAAATTTTTCAGCCTTCTTGATTTGAACAGATTACAAATTTTTTAAATGTTTTTGGATGCCAACCAAACTTTTGTTTCTCTGCTTCCTACAAACTAAACTTAGCATTTACATGTTTAAAAGATCAAAAATCTATTAAATGAAATATAGAACCCATATAATCAATTAAAAATGTTATTTTGCAATATAAAAATTTTTCAAACTCATTTTTCTGACCTAAAGAAAAAATATTGCATTATATAATAAAAAATCCCATATAAAATAAAAATAACAAATAAATTTTTGATTGGATGAATGAATGTAAAGAACATATGTTTTTTCGATAATAGGACATTTTGAAGTGGATAATAAGGAAGTACAGTATAAAAAATCACGTTAGACAAGTTTTGTGAATCTAGTTTCTAAAAAAATGAATTTTTTTTAAGATGCAAAATAACCATTAATGAGCTGTTGGCATCAATCGAAAAATTAAAAATTTTGATTACCTGGGTTATTTTATACTAAATGAATGAGTTTCAGTTAATTAAACTGAATTAGTACAATTCATATTTTAAAAACTCAAAAAGTTTTCAAAATAGAGTAAGTAAACAAATAAGTAGCAAAAGTTTAAAAAAATCGATGATGTAAAGGTCTGGTTTGTCGGTGTGGAATCCATCATATCTAATGGTAATTTAATTGTTTAAATCAGTTTAAGTAAATTAGAATGAAGTTTGTCTATTTTTAGTATTTGAATGTTACATGAATAAATTTGGAATTTTTTCAGCGATTTGAAATAAAATTTTATAATCGTGGTTTTAATGTGAAACATTTTATGAGCTTTTACAATTCAAAGGCCAGAATTTGTTTCCATTGTTGAAATTATTTGCACCTGAAACGAATGCCAAGATATAATAATTTTAACGAACCTGACTTCCCATGCATCCGTCACTGATATATCCTGCGTCCAAGATTGTATAAATTTTTCCAGAAGTTCATTTAAATTACCAACATAATAATCTGGATTTTCTTGCTGCACAAGGGAATCAACATAATGATAAATCTTAATGACTTTCTCATTGAATCCTGTCCAGTTGAAATCACGATTCATCGTTTCACGGCCTTCTATGTTTGATAAGTTCACGCTAAGAGTGGATTCAACAGTTTTTATCGGTCGACAAATTAGATTTATTAAAAATGTTGCATTTGAACCTGGAGGGAAATTGATCAGATTCGGCGCATTCGGGTCTATGCAAACGTTTTTTGTTAGATTTGAGTATTCTAGCAGTCTTAACACCTGAAAAAATATTAATGCATAGAATACAATAAAGACATACAAAAAAATGATTAGGAAAATTTAGAAAATATTTTTACTGACCTTTGGTCTATCAATGGCGGTTAAATAAAATGACTTAACCAACTCATTTCTGTGAATCCGAACATCTGCAATCCACTCGCTAGGATGAGTTTGAAGATCCTCTAAAATATCACCAGCAAGCAAATCCATTTTGATTAAATTTGGTTCAATAGTAAAGTAAGAAAAACTCTTTGATCCCAGAAACTTCGCTATACTCAGGTGGAGACCCAAGCTGTGGATAAAATTTGTTATTACAATTTTTGTATAATGAAAATAAAAGATACATTAAATTTTAAGAAGTTATTTACACGTCCAAACGTCCTTGAAATTGAGTTTCATCAAAAGCTTTTTTCCATTCATTCGGGATTGGAAACATGGTCGAAGATGATTCCAATCTTTTTGATTCAGCTTCCTGAAGATATGTTACAAAAGACCTAATAGTTCCTATAGACGCTGTTAGATTAGACTTTTCGAAAGGCATAGGTCTTTGCAAAGCCATAAAAATAAATGTCGTTAAAGTGTTTTCTACCTACAAAGAACAAAAGGAACAGAAAATCATATTTTTTCCATTTTTTATATTTTTCTTTCAATCCATTTTCGGTAAATACTTACAATTCGACTGAAATTTCTTATTTCAAACGTTTCATAGAGATCAGAAACTACATTTTTTCCAGATTCACTGCAGAATGATTCATTCAGATTCGATAGTTGACTTTTTTTCTCTCTAATGTCTCTAAATAGTTTATTGAAATTATCTTCTTCGCACAATACTTCTCCGATCTTCTTTGTTTGCAAAACCTCCAGAATGTTCTGTAATTATTTTTTCGAAAACTCTTATTATGAACGAGAAGAAGCTTAAAAAAATCTTAATAACTTGAAGTACTGACCTCAATAAAATCCAGACGAGAAAGAGAATTTACTGCTGCTCTGTAAGTATCCGGTTCTACGTTCTTTAAAATATTGTGTACAACGGTCTCATGATTCTGGGCAACATTATTAATCTTAATCAACAATTCTTCGTGAATAATAGCTACATGATGAGTCATTTGAACTATGTTGTCTGTTAATGACACTAAGTACGAAAGCATGTTTAGTATTTTTTGTGAAAAAAAATGTTTGATCCCATCTAAAACTTCCGCTGCACTGAAAATAAACATTGCTAATTACTTACAATTCCCATTTCGTTCCCATAGAAATAAATATGCATTTAATTCGTCAGCAATTAAGGGCCCGGATAAAATAGGGGCATTAGGGTGGACCAAAAGTTCGTCTTTTGTTTCTTGGTGATCGATCCCTCCAGTTTGATCGTTTCCCAGAAACAGAAATTCCCTATTCTGTTCTTAAAATTTATTAACAAGTTTCCAAGTATCTTTGAACTAAATTTAAATGGTTTAAACAATTATTTCTGGGGAAAACAATTATTTTTCCAGTAAATTGTGAAAAGATACAATATTTCGGGAAAAATGATATAGTTCATGAATGTAAAGAAAATTTTGTTACAAAATTTTTTTTCAATTGTTTAAAACAATTTCTGTTTTTATGAGTTTTCTTCTAGCTATTAGTAAAAAGTGAATTCTTTTTGGAACAATGACACAATAAACGGATGTTTAGAGTAATACTTTTTGATATAAGATACTTAGAAATTACTTAAACAATTTTTTATTTGTTTAAACAATTGTTTCTCCTTTGAATCGTAGAAAATTATTATTTTTTGTAATTAAGGACTTGCTCCTTTTGATAGGAAAGACAGAGAAAATTCAAGTTTTATCAAATCTCTTACACTATAGTCAGAAAAATGTTTGTTTAACTGAAGAAAAGTAGTTCTTTGATATAAGGTCAAAGAAATGTTTGATCCATTGAAACAAATATTTGTTTGATTAAACATCAAAATTATTTGATCCAAATACATAATTGTTCAATTCAAACCAATTGTATTTAAATCAAACAAATTTCGGCTTTGAAATAGAGTCAAAAAAATGTTTTTTTAATTCAAACAAACATTTTTCTGACTTTATGTGGCTTATCAATCAATACTGTCTTACCTCAGCGAAATCAATCTAAAAAAGTATCGATAACGAAACTGAAAAACTTGTAAAAAAATGTATTATTGTTCAACAAAATATGTTTTAGGTTCTGAGCTAAGAAAACAATTAATAATAACCGACATAGTGTATGGATTCGGAAAAACTAGATTTTTCTCCAACTTTTCTATGAAAAGGTGCTAGTCAATATTTATTTATTGTTTAAATAATTGCGAACTGTCTTCTACAAGAAACATCAATACTTAATATTCATTAGCTGCGTCATTAATTCCAGAAAATAGTAACTTTTCAAGATTTAGGGGGTGAAACAAATATTTAAACAACTTAAAAGTATTGAAAAAAATTTTAAAACATAGCTAGAAATATATTACTCTCAACATTCATTAATTGTGCTATTAATTTCAGAAAATAACAACTTTTCACGGTTTACATTGCAAAATCGTTTAAACAAACAAAAATCAGATAAATAATTACTAAATTGGCTGAAAAGAAATACTACACTTGACATTCATTAAATGCATCACTTATTCTAAAAAATAATAACTTTCCACGATTTACAGGGAAAAAGTTTGTAAATAAATAATATGCCGTGACTAGGTGTACCGAAATGTCGGTACAAGTACCCTGATTTTTTCGGCACAAATATGGGGAGCTGGGAAGGGGGCTATTTTGACCAAAATTTCGGTTCCCTACAGCTCCGAGGCTTACCACTAAACCACGGTGTTTCGCTAGTGAGCTTTTGCTTACGACGATATTTTTTTCAGTGAATGCAAATCTAATAAAAGTAAATTTACATGAAATTAATTAATTTCATTCAATTTTTAATGCATTTTTTCGGTGGTAATGTTTGAATGTAAATGTGGGATACTCTAATTTAGGTAATTTTTACACCTTTGAAACTGCCTAACTGTGTACATTATACACACAAGTTTAAAGAAGGTTTTGGGTCTAAATTAAATAGTACTTGCTTACTAAAAAGTGATTAAATAAATATGTGATTTACTTATATGATTTCTAGAACAATATAAAAATCTATACCCCCTCCCCCAAATTACTCTATTCCTCGCTAAGTAAGTCATGCGTAACCCGAAAGGAAAATGGTGTACAAAGCTACAATAATCATATATAGGTATTTTATGCGTGAAAAGATTAAATTGTATTTTTTATGCAAAAATTAATTAAGAATTGAATACAATTGATTAATGTTTTGTAAACTTACTTTTGTATCATTTTTATTCGGTAAACAAAATGTTTTCTGATAAGCAAAAACTCACTAGCAAAATAACGTTGCTCGAGGGTAAGCCCCGGAGACATCGAGGCACATCCTTTAAAAATTAATATTTGAATTTTTGTTTAAAGCCTCCAGAGTTTTCTACCAGAGAACATTTTATTTGCCTTTATTGCATCTGGGCTTTCAATTTATGAAACCATGTTTATATCAAAACTAATCAAGATTTATTCGAACTATAAAATCAGACAAGTGCTTTTAAGGTTTCTGCCTAATGCATAAATAAGTCTTGAAATGTTGTTCCCGTTTTGAATCATGCTCTTTGTTCCACTTAATAGTGCCATTGAAACTTGGCGGAAGTCACTTGACTCACATATGCAATTTATCTTCGTGCTGTTGTATCACTTTGTTGGTGAGCTTAACACCATCTTGCAAAATTAGATAGACAATATCCAGAGCTTTGGTGACATTTTTCTCATAGTCGTTAAAATTGGAAGCTACATCCTTCGCTTTTCCTCCAATTTTTTGTATCAGACTAGAAATATCTTCTCCGTGAGTCTTTCCATTTGTTATGATGTCTTTTACCAATGCGAGCAAATCTTTTAGCTTCAGAAAAACACTTCGAGCTATCTTCCAATCATTTTCTTCTTGAAAAATTGGATCAAGTACATCTATTATTTGATTCATGCTGAAAAACATAAAAATCGAAATAGAATACTATTGTCTATTATCCACGGTGATAGGAAAGCAAAAAAATGTCCACATGAAACACCTAATAAAAACAAATTTGGAATGATTTGTCTCGTACCTAGAAGTGTTAAAAAATTGTTGAGACAAAATTTCAACAGATTATGTTCGCGAAAAATCACTTTTTTGACTGAACAGTCAAAAATACAAATAATTGGTTTTTTGAGAATATCTCCGCAGAGATATACTTTATCACAAAAGTTGATGTTATATGATTTGTAGAGAATTAAATTAACTCCCGAACGAGCCCCGCAACTTTAAAAAATACTTATTGGTTACCGAGATAGAGCGCCTATCAGTAGGCCATAAATACCCGACCTTAAATCACTAAATTACTTCACATTTGATTTGTAGAAAATTTAATTACCTTCAAAATTTTTCCGAGACACCTCCTGAGTAATGTATTTTATCCATAATATGATTATTGGTGTTGGTAGAGGACTCAATTATCTTCAAAATAAGCCCTTGAATATTCGAAAATGTGCAATAGCCACCGAGACAGAGCGTCTCAACGTGGAATCATTTTGATAATTTTTTACGAAAATCGTTGAAAATCAGATTTTCAAAAATTTCTCATGTCTTAGGGTGCTGAATAAAGTGAACTTAAAATCTGAGGAAATTCTATTCGCATGTTAATCATAGGCTGGCCACATATTGTTTTTTTTTTTGTCAATTCTATTTCAACTCTTGAACAATAATATTCTCTCAGACGACCAATGAACTATGAGATGATGACTTGAAATAATGCCATAAATGAAAAAAGGATACATTCCATGTTTTTCTCGGACTCAAATTAGGACCTTTTTGGCTTAAGAATCAAATCAATCTCAAAAAGACGCTATTTCTGAACTCAAAATAAGCTTAGCTCTTTCCTGTGAACGCACACAATGCAAGAAATATTAACACGAGGTAGATAATATTGTCATACTGTATGCCTTGAATATAAATAATCCACTTAACTTGAGTCCAAGATTTACATACGAATAGAATTTTTTCAGATTTTGATACGAATTTTTCTGAGCACCTTAAGACCGGCGACATTTTTGAAAATCTCATTCTTAACGATTTTCGTGAAAAATTATCTATAAGGGTCCACGTTGAGACGCTCTATCTTGGTGGATATTGCGCATTTTTGAATGTTTAAGGACTCATTTTAAAGGTAATAGATTCCTCTGCCAACAACGATAATCATATTAAGAATAAAATACATTCCTGAGTAGGTATCTAGGAAAAACCGATTTTTTTTTAATGATTGACTTCACTAATATGCGCCCTATCTCGATAACAAATAAATATTTTTCAAAGTTAGAGGTCCCACTTTGAAGGCAATCAAATTTTCTATAAATTATATTTGAAGTACTTTAGTGAAAAGATACACCATTTAGGAGGTATTCCCGAAAATATATTTTCAGTGTTTAAGGCCTGCTTATATGCGCTTTATCTTGGTAACCAATGAGTATTTTTTTAAACTACGGGGCTCGTTCTAAAGTTAATTTAATTTATTACAAATCATATGAGAGAAACTGTAGTGATAAAATATATCCCTGAGGAGAAATTCTCAAAAAACCGATTATTGATACTTCTGACTGAACAATAAAGTGGGTTTCCCGCGAAATGGATGTGTTCAGATTTTGTCTCAACGATTTTAGAGCACTCCTATAGGTACCAGAAAAATCATGCCACATTCAATTTTCTTAGGTGTTTCAATAGTTTAAAAAAGAGGTAGGAATAAGTTTGAGGAAGAATGTATATAATATTTTTTATCTTACAATAGAGGGTCTATTTCCTTAAACGAGACATTTTTAAAAAGGGGAATCATCTTTGGCAACCATTCTTGAATTTTCAGATATTTGGGAACATAATTATCGACAATTCTCAGGCTAAGGATGGTTTCAGCAGTTTTTTTTAAATCCTTGAAAAAATCGTAGTCCTGAAATTTAGCCATAGCTCGACTGACCATTTCAAGGAGCCCAGTGAAATCTAAATGATGCGTCAATTGTTCCAAAATTCCAGGAATTTTTGCTGGATCTATTTCGCAAAGCACTTTTGATATAGTGACAAGATCCTTTTCATTGGGTACGACTAAATACTTCTTCAAGCTTTCTGCTGCACAGACGATATCTTCGATGTTGGAGGAACCAAATCCTTCGATCAGCTAGTAGACAAATACATCATACTTAAAATTGCATCACTAAACATTAATTTTTTATTATGTAAACTAACAAGTTTAAATTAAAATTGTAATTAACTATGTCGAAAGGAAAAGTTATGCAATCCATAAAAATCTGAAAGACTTTTAGAAGTAATAAAATTGTCCAATTCAGGTATTTTGTCCACTCACGTATATCAATTTAATTGAAGAATTGAAGAGTCCATCGATCAAACTTTCCGTTGCTTGAGGCACTTGATTTTTCAAGGATCTTTTAATCGTTTCATG
>JAWWLR010000155.1:44334392-44345524 GCA_035041075.1 Acraspis erinacei | reverse complement strand
TTCCTCTTGATTTTCATACGAAATCGTCTCTGAAATTCCTGCGTCCGGCGAAAAATACGCGTGTTAAACCCGCTGATACGGCACTCTACCTACGTAACCTCTACGTCGCACCAAATCCCAACCTAAAGATTTTCGAAAATAATAACAAGATGGCTGTGCGTCTTTTACGCTACCATTGTCGAGAAACAAGATATCTGATTGGTCGGTTTGCGGTATTTCAACCAATCAGGAAAGAGGTATTTAAAGATCGAGGATGACGTTCGAAGTCACGTGCTTTATGCGTGACATTTGTATATATTTGAACCAAAATGCGACGCCTTTCCGCAAGTTTTTGTTAACTAGAAATTATTAGAAAACAGTTCTGTATCTTTTCTATAAAACTTATTGTAATCAATTAACAAATGTAACAGTTCGGTAATGCACGTTACTGTGTCAAATAAAAGTTATGTAACTGTCATGTAATAGATATAGAATAGGTTCTGTAACTGTCAAAATGAAAATAAATTTGAGATTGCTTTATTATGTTTCTAAAGTATTCTATGTTAAAAATGTTACCGACCATCCTGATATAGTATTCTTGTTAATAATTTATTTGCGATTTTTTCATATGTATAAAATGTCATAAGAATAGGATATCTCCGAAACTAATTAGTTTATATTTCCATAGTGACTGCCGCATAGTTTTCCATTCCCAAAAATAGAACGTGTTTTCAATATATTTAATTCCTTCTAATTGTACCAATAGGCACACAGTACTTCAAAACTCAGGAGATGTGTGACTTTCTTGACGTTAGATTTATTTCTAAATTATTTACAAAAGAAAATTACGAATTTCATATAAAATTATCGTTGGGGGCGAGATGCAACAAGCTGCATGGGGCGGAACGCAACATCGAAACATACGCCAACTTAACCTGTAGCAATCGCGGCAGTCACTGTCAGTGTAGTCGCCGCTCGGAATATAGTTGCGAGATATTTTTTAGAAATGGACAGTCACATGATTTAAGAAATTAAGAAATGAAGTACATGATTTCAGTTTTAAAATACGAAATTTTAAAAGGAAGACTGGTAGACAAAACTCGTCTGAGGAAAGTTTGAAAAGGGCAATCGAAAGAATAAGAATCGGTGAGTTAAATTACAAATTGGAATTGATATTCCATTTGTTCCATACCGCCCCACCATGCGTTCTGTTTTACCCGCCGCGTGTGTCATAGCGCCCCACCTAACCTTCAGTGCTTTATACTTAATTTCTGAAAAATTACTTCGCTTCATTTGGAAAAGCAAATGTGCAACTTGTAAATAATAAATGAGAGCAAATTTTAACTAATATTTTTTTCTGCAAGATTTTACAGGTTGCAACTTAACGAGCGTCAAAGATTTTGGGCACCGTCTCGCCCCACCTTCCCATATATATTAAAGAAAATTTTGCAGGGTTATACTGGCTCAAACCCACATATTCCGAAGTTCTTTTAATTAAAAATAACCAATTTAATAACTACAATTTTTTATTTTTCAATTTTAATCTAATTTCTGAGTCGAAAAACGTTCGTCTTAAAAAAAGTTTACGTCGACCATTGCAGCTAAGAAAAGGCTCATCTTGAACCAAGTAAACTCTGTTTTACGTATCCTGGCCATAAAAATAACACGAAGGCTTCTATCTCGAGTCAGTTTTGTGAGGCAGCCAAATATCGATGACTTGGGGAGGTACTCAAGTCGAGATCCATTTGAACTCAAGTCGAAGCCTTTTTACTCGGTCTGGTATCACAAAAAAGAGATTAAATAAACTAAATAAAGATTAAATGTTTTACGCCAAATCATCTATTTTGCTTCACGTGAAAACATACTTAAAACTACATTTAGAAGAAACTTTTATTTGTGTCAATGAACAGTATTTAGGCATAAAGGAGGTGACAAGAGTGAACATTATGGTATCATGAAAAATGCAAATGTTCTATTCTGGGTCAGGCACCATCTAAAATTATAGAAAAAACCAAAAATATATTAAAAATATTAAATAACGTTCATTTCCTTGTAAAGACGTTACAATTTTTGACAGGAAGTACAATTATTGGTGCCAGATGCTCAGGAAAAAAAAGTTATGCTATTAGAATGGAAGTACTGCCCCTTATCGCGAAAAATTACCTGATATCGTATGAAGACATATCATTCAAGGTCTTTGACAAAAAGTAGTGAAATCTGGACTGTGATTTATTTTAAAATAGGGATTTCGAAGACTAACTAAAGTATTTTTTCAATAATAGATTTAGTGCTTTCCCGATATAAAATTCGTAGTTTTGTGCACGATTGGAACCCTAAATATCTCTTTCATTTTTTCAATATTTTGCTCCCAACGTAGAACGAAAATACCATTTTCAGAGCTAACTTATCATATTTTTGGTTTACAATTTAAAACGAAACTGCTGTTTTTTTGCGTTTTATGTTATCACCAGCAGATTTGTATAAATTCGGATCTGTTTTAGTTTCTAAAAACGAATTAAAATTTTTGGTTACCCTTCAGAAAGCACGATAATATACAAAAAAAAATTAATATAAATAATAATGAAATTTCTAGTTTATGCGGGAATTTTTAATAACACGCGTGCTCACACGCGACGTTGACAAACTTGTGACTGTGACCTTGTGACTCAATAACAAATCGAAGCGTTCTCTCATCTGACTTGCTACGTACCGAAGGTACTTCCTTAACTAAGCTAAAAGGTGCTTTATATTTGATGTCTCAATTTGCACCTCGAATTCACTCATATTTTGTCTTTTTCCTATCACTGCTCAGAACGTAGCAGTCGATAGTCTTTATTCCATCGTATGATAAACTTTTGCTAATTAGCATGTAGACTTTAACAGCGAGAAATTTTACATGCGTTAAAATTCAACTGTAGTTTTTTCTATGAGTGGGATATCAAATTTCGAAAATATCATAACACTTTTTAGAATCGTTAACGTAAAAATCCTTTAACGTAAATAAAAATTTCACGTTCTATTTTTCAGTATATCCACACTGTTCATCTTATTCTCATTTTATTGCGAATAACCAAAAAAGTGTCCCCGAACTCGATAACGCAACAATTATATGGTGATTTTTGACAGTGATTTTTTTTAGTTAGATCCTAAAGTACAAGTATTTCCGAGTAACAAGAAAACTTCGAGGACACATGTTTAAACATAATTAAGCACGTTTAGATCTGAAATATTTATCTCTATTCATAATCTTTCGATTCCTAGCCTTAATACAAATGATTCGCATAAGAATAAATCACACAAAAAATGTTGGTGTCCTTAATTCATCCATCTTTCTGTGCGAATTTTTATTTCCTTTACCGAGTGAAAGAGTTACATTTTGATTTCTCATTTATTAACTAGAAAATAAAATTTTGTTAAAAACAACCTTTATGCGTGCATGATAAAAAGAAAGAACATTGGGGTTTTTAAGGATATATATACTTTATTTCTAAAAATTTCTAATAAATTAATCTTCAGCATACTTGATTAAAAGTGCTCTTTAAGAATGCAGAACTCATATATCAAGAAAACTGATATTTACGATAATTCTGGTGCGAACGATGCAAACGCAAAAAAAAATATAGAAAATAACAATAATAAAAACATGTTTGTGGTTGGCAATTAGAGTAAACGGATACAACACTGCTTAATAACCACAATATTGATAAAATGTAGCATCATGTGTTTGAGAGGTCTAGTGTTCAAAGTTTGTTAACTGTAGAATTTAACTTTCAATGAAACAATTTACATGTTAACGACGCCAAATTGTAATTCTTATTTCTGTAAAACAATTATCAAGAGGTATATACATATACATTTTTTTTATATTATCTATTCATAGAGTTAGTTAATGTCGAGGTTAGGATGAAGGATTGCATCATTTTAACGTCAAATATTGTAAATGCTTCATAGAAATAAGAAAAATATGTGTAAGCTATGTTTTCGTTGTATAATATTCTTACTTATAAATAATTTATGTTAATTACATTAGTTAATACATTAGTTAACATAAAAATTTGGTTGAATTAAACAAATTTTGGTTGATTTTCCAAATTATTTTATTGACTCAATAGATTTATACATTAATACATAAAATACAATGCATACATTAATAACAAATCGTTTTATGAGTGTAGCACCCTGTGTCCATTGCGACACTCATAAAACGATCATAAACTCATAAATAGAATATTGTCAATATTCTATTCTGATATGCCATGTTTATCCATTTAGAACTAAGTCCCTACAACTTGCGTTTCCAACCAAAGTCAATGCCCGGTGATCTGAAAAAATTATCAAGACTTATCATATTGCAAATAATCCTACTTTTTTAAATTCGATACGTGTCAAGAAATCACAGATGTTATACATAAAATATAACTGAATTTTCAAATTGAACTAATTTGCATTGAATCTTTTAGAGTGGAACGAATTCATTTTAACAGAATTTGAGGTTGATAGATTTAAACCTTTAAGCGTTTAAAAGTAAAACATTAAAAAGGCGGTATTTTGAGATATTTAAAAAGACAATTATCAGAAATGAAGGAAATCTTTTTGTACAAAACTCACATTTCGGGCACTTGAATGCAAGGCAATCCCATGTATGCTGCTGCATAGTCTCGTGGACTCTATTGTTACCGTTAGAATAACATAAACAAACCGTATTCATTTTGTCGGGAGGCTACGGGAAAAAAGTGGTCATTTTTTTCAAATTTTATACCTGAAATCCGTCTGCGGATTCTTGTAGTACTTATGTATAGCATTATATAGCATAGCATTTTTAGCATTTTTTTTTAACTTTTTCTCTTATAGCATTAAATTTATCTTGTGGCAATGTTTTATCAGCTTATAGAATTTTCCATCGACCTAAAGTCGGGCCAACCTTGGTAACCTATATTAGGACAACATGCAGCCTTATTGTCCATAAATCAGACATATTCATTTATAGCTTGATTATTTCAAACATTTTTAGTGTTAAAGAAATGAAGATGTTTGATTGTTTTTTCTTCTCTTTTTTTAACTAAACAAATAAACGAATGTTAACGCGTGATATTCGACCTTTTTTTCTAAGAACTACATTAATTCGCCTCATTTTTTTCTATCAGACAAATAGGTTCTTTGTAGTCAACAAAATACATCTTCATGCTACATTGAACGATTGTTTGCATTTACAAAGAGTCCGGTTTCCAATTTGTAAACATATAATCTTTCGTTCTACATACCAATACTACAAGAATACGTAGTCAGATTTCATATATCAATTGGTTCAGTATGTGAGTTCTAAAACCATCGTTTTTTTAGAACAAAATTTTCAGGAAAATAATAGTCTTTTAATGTTAAAAAAACTTGTAAAATAATGTTTACTTACAATGCACCTTGCCCTACACGCAGCTCTCTTGATCGCATTTATCTGCAAGATATATTTTTATTATTAGAAGTACTATTTATCAAAGTTTTTATAGTTTGATCATTTTAAATTGCACACAAATTCCATATAATTGAATTTTTTTAATTATATGTGGCTGCCTACATAAAAAGGGCCCTTATGGCCGGTTCTAGCTTAAGAGATATTAGGTTTGTATAAGGCATGATCAAATGTATTATTTTTTAGTTCTAGTGACTCATGGTACTGGGACCTGAACTAAGTCTATTGGCATTATGCTCATTAGGGTGGTTTAAAAATCGACTTTTGAATAAAGGCCATGTCGTGTCCGATTTTGGGAGATACCCGGAAAAAAATTCACTCCATGTAGGAGCCAAGTCGGTTAATATTAGGGAGTGCTGCAAAGGACAAGCAAATCTCTTAACATTACATGGAACAAATTTTGTTGTCGGAAAAATAAGGTTCACGTTTCTAAGTTTAAATTTAACTCGCACAGTTTTTCCTTTTTTGACATAAATTATTTTTATGCAATTAGTGAAATGTTTCAAACATTTTAAAACTGATTTTCAATAGAATAAATGATTTCCACTTATTTTAATAATTTAGATTTTCCAAGCTTACTTTTTGAAAGGAACTTTCCCAAATGAAGTCAGAACATTAGACATTCATAGGAGAAGTGATTACTGTTTCAAGAATTCGCAAATCACTTAAGAAATTAATACATATTTCCTTGTATCTTTATCTTAAATTAAAGCAGAAAAGTCTAGTTTTTATAGTTAGATTCCGTCGCTTTCTATGAAATATCTATGCTACTCAGATATTACTAACCCCTTAGATATAAAAAGTTTGTATTTTCTAAGATAATTTTTTTTCGTGTAAACAATTGTATTCTGAGACAAATGTTTGAAATTGATGTTTTTCTGTAATTCATGCGTTAAATTTTAATTTTTAAAAGCATTCTTTTTGGGCAACATAAATCATCATCTAATCGTTTGAAATAATTATTGAAATTAATGGTACATTTTTACAGAAATTGAATGAAAAAAATCGGATTTTCCTCTAAGTTTGGTTTGGTGTGTCTTAACTTTAAAATACATATTTTTTAAGCAACTTTTTTTATAAAAATCATAGGAAAACTTAAAAATCGATGAAAGAACCTTATTTACGGATTTTAAAGGAACAGCACTTATCAATTTGCGCGGGTTTTTTGAAGAACAAAATGAAAGAAATCATATCCGAATAATTTTTAAAAATAGGTATAAAATTAAAAAATTTATAAATAAGCGACGCACTGAACCAAATTAAAAAAAATCAGATTTTTGTATTATATTTCCATGAAAATGTACAGTTAATCGTGGGCAACTTTTTCCGTAGCAGCTTTGCCCGTGTCCAACTGTGCACCACGACAGCCAGACGGTCAACTGTGCACGTCAAAATGTCGTTGTGCACAGAAGGGTTCCTGTGGACTTCAACGTGCACAAATGTGACTTACCAAACTGTGAAAGTTTATGTCCTTACATAAGGTCGTATACGAGGATGGACCTTTACATCTACGTATAATAAACTGTTAACAGTTAGTATTATTGAATCCTGCTGGTATGGCGCATTCGAACTTTTTGAAAGTTAGAATACAAATATTTTAAACACTATTTTTATGAAAATATTCCTTCCAAATTATTATAGACATACGAAAATCTATTTTGAAATTTAATTCTTAATATTTTTATATTCTTAAGCTTCTTTGAGTTTTCCAGTGTAAATGGAGACGTGTAATGTCTTTCGGACATCATAACGACGACTAAATACCCTGCCCACTCGATGGGTATTTTTTCGTTTGTTATTTGCCTGCCTTTGATTTCGCTAAATATGTAGTTTATTCTATGTATTTTGTTATGTTCTAACGACAGGTAAATTAAGGTCAGCAAAATATAATAATATTTAGATGCCATATGCAAAAAAATAAGACAAAAATATTGCGAATGGCGGCTGTAAACTGTCGCTCTAAATTTGAATTAGAGAAAATTTCACTGATTGAAATAGTAATAGCACAATTCTTGATGAATCAGTGATTTTAGACTTATTCACTTATCAGTTCGGTGGTTTAGTCTGCCGGAATAAATCAGTAAGCTTTACTAAATTAATCAGTCAAAAAACATAACCTACACGTTTATCGCAATAAAGTGCAAATAGTCTCGTAATAAAACACATATTTTTTTAATTTTGGGATGCGAATTCACTAAATACGGTTAATACGCAACTCTTAAAACGAAATAAGTTTACACGTGAGTGGAGTATCTTAACGGGGGCTGGGTTGTCTTATTATAAACGTAAATACGCTGCGGGCTTAGTTACCCGCCATAAATATAGACGGCGCGACCGGTGAAAAACGTCACTTCCCCTCTACCCACAGAAACCCGTCGATAGCATCATTATAGTTTGCCAACAGGCCCAAATAGTTACCTTAATAGTAACGTTAGTTCAAACTGTTTCGGTCTTACGATCAAGTTAAAGAATAAAAAGACAAGGAATATTCCAAGTCAATATTTTAAATAAAGTTTAAAAAATTAAATCTTGCGACGTTATGACCTCAATCTGTCGGTCATCCTCAAGCAAATTATACCTAATACAAAATTGTTATAAAAAGTTAGCTAAATTAAAAATTAACAATGTCTTAGAAAAAAATATTAAAAAACAAAAGCCAATTTACCTCATATTATATACAATTTTACAACAGCAAGTTTGTGGTTCGATGAAAAAAATATCAGAACGGTTTGGATACCACATGCGAATACATAATTATTAATTGGGAAAAAATCTCAAGTAAGCCAAGAGGCTCCCAATAATTCAGATTACATTTTTAAAATAAACCGAGCGAAAACCACGATAGCCAAACGACGGACAACCAAGTAATGGTGACAGGAAACTAAATATGGGTTATATTAGATATATACTACAAAGTTTCCAATATAGTAGTGGGCCTAAATTCAATTTCAACGAAAGCAGCGCGCCAGGGTATTTTGGAATTTGAATAATCAATTTACTATACTATGGTAACATTGAGTTATATTGATTATTTCTGTTTTTAAATTAATGGAATAGTTCTTATATTTATTAATGAAAATCGATTCTAAAATTCTACGTTTGTAAGTGTTGTTTTCTTTGCCTAAAATCTTTATATTATCAAAATAAAAATAAAAAAGGTGATCAAAATTCCACGAGTGTTGTGACAAGCCTGTGTTCAAATTGCCAAACTTGCAATCTCTTCAGAATCTTTCTGGTTTATAAAACAATTTTCCAATTTATGACTGTTTCTAAAATATACATTAATGTTAAATTTTTTCAAAGCACTTTTTAGTCTCCCTGATAAACCTAGTTCATATGGTAAAGAAACATGTAAATGAGTTTTTTTGTAATTATCTAACCATTTATTTTGTTTTTTGAAACTATTGTAAATTTCATTTATTCTTTCTTTGATGACACTTTCTATTAAAGGTAGTGGATAATTAATTTCTTGTAATCTAATTTTTAATTATAATTTTTAATTAATTAATTTTTATTTTTATTTTTTAATTGATGGTGTGAATTATAATTTAAATATTGCCCTGACCATGGAGATTTTTTGTACGAATTAACAATTAAAGCTCCATTATCACTTTTTAAATTGATATATCCAAATAATTTAAGGTGTCATTATTTTTCAATTCAAAAGTAAATTTCAAGGATTCTTCTGTACTATTGAATGTATTAATTAATTCTTGAATTTTGTGAGTGGGAACCATAGTGAAGATGTCGTCCACGTACCTTTTATAGAAAAGAAGAATATTCCTTGTCTTTTTATTTGCAACTTGATCGTAACACCAAAACAATTAAACTCATCCTCCTATTAAGGTAACTATTTGGATCGATCGCAGAAAGTATTTTGCTTTTTAAGTTCTTGAGAAGTTATTTAATTCTTATCTAGACCATCTAGTCTGGAATGCCTGGTCTGTTCCAGGGCTGGCGCTGATCAGCGATCCAAGAACAAACAAAATTTGTAAGTTTGATCAGCCAATTTTTTTGACACATTGCAAAAAAGTTCCTGGTTGTTTAAAATGACAGAAAATAATAAATGCAGGTTTGGTGCTGTTCAGCTAGACAAGATCAACAACTGTCAGTTAAAATTTAATAAATTTAAATGAGATTAAAAAATCGAATTTAAAATCCTATTTAGCAATTGTAAGTGCGGTCTGGGAGGTCTGGCCTGGCCACATGACAGATGCTTATAGTCAAAAATCCTTTTTTTCTAAGCAATTAAAAAAATTAAGTTGTCAGATTACGTCACAACGTGAAGTACCAGTTAAGTGTTGAATCTGAACTCTCTGACACACGGCTAGTTTTTGTCGATCAAGTGTCACCAACTGTCAGCCAGCCAATAACTCGCGGCCAACCAGGCGGTCTGGCCGGGGGCTAGCCAGAAAAACCTTTACACTTTTGACCAGGCCAGCGCCAGAACATTTTTCTACTTGGGTAGTTTCATGAAGTTACACGAAATAAAGATGCCCTAGATTGTTTAGCCAACAGCATAGAAAAAGCTAGTTGTTATTAGCTATTCATAAATTACACCGTAATACATAATTATGAATTTTAAATGTATATGAATTTCATTTGTGCAATAAATAAGTAATTCACTTAATTTCAACCAGAAATGGAACTTAAGTGCAGTGTCTCCTATCTGATATACGAGTAATATGATGATTAACTGACAGGTATGTTGAGTTTAGGATGATGTTTCTTCGCGAGGTCTGAAATTCAATTTGTGCTGGCAGAAAGGCTTGCGCAAAATGCGATGCGCAAATACTTAGACGGATGTCGGCAATTTTAGAAGAAGTGCCAAGAGAGCAGCTGAGAGTAGCCAATATGGCGTCGATAGCGCTGGATAGTATCGATCAACACTGATCTCATGTTAGTCGTTTCGTCAACGTTTCCAGTTTGATATATGTACTCAGATCCATAACGGATTTTGATTATGAATAGAATAATCGTACATATGTGATAACGATAGCGCATACATTTTATGAATTTCAACAATCAGCTGACTTAAATTAACCTATAAGTTTCATTTAACACGCACGTGTTGACGGAAAGTAAGCAATATTTCTGTCTTTAAGTAGATTGTATGCATTTAGACAAATAATTTGTACAGTAGGTTGATTCGACAACCTCTTTCAGTTGGTAGCATCTTGTGGGTTATAAATTTCGTAAATTTTGATTTTAATGTAACAAGATGATTTACCCGTTGGATAAATACTAGAATTGCATTTGTATTATCCAGCCGAGCTTCGTAATCAGCAATGCAGATTTTATATTTTATCCAGAATAGTCGAAACCATCAGATTCCCACCAGGAAAAGCTTCTATGTACACTCCAACTGCATAAGTACATTCGTGATTATTGGGCTCTTAAGCATCATCCACAAATTAGACGTGAGAGAGTAACCCGAGGAAAATAACGGACACACATTTTCCATATTATTTGCTGTTCGGTAGCAATACAAAAACTACGTGCAGCACTCCATATACGATGAACTGATAGTTCGTAAAGAAAATGCAGATGATACCGAAAGTTGACAATCTGCTAGTCCGTCATCGAAACCATGACGAGAGGGCAAACTCACTCCGCACAGTGGGGTGAAATCGGAAAACGAGGTTCAAAATGACATTTAGAACGCAATTATGCACCGATTTTAGAATTT
>JAWWLR010000155.1:44257958-44269025 GCA_035041075.1 Acraspis erinacei | reverse complement strand
AGTGCGCAAACGCGAATAGGTGCATTTACCTTAACGCCACCTATAGACAAATGTGGACGTTAGTGATCAAATAGTGGACCAATCTGGAGCCGGTTATTTCACATTTAAAAAAATGCAACGTTACAACCTCGCATAATTCTTGAGTCAGTAAAACATCATTGGACCCGGTTTCCGAAACTTGTAAATCTTGGCGGAAGCATATTCAATAAGCTACGATAAGTTGTCATGCTACTGCAGATTGATACCTTTAAAAGCGTTTTATTTTCAAAAACGTCTTTCTGTTTGTAACGAAAGTTTTGTACCGGCAGAAACGACAGAAAAATTGTACCTTTATTAATTAATTCTAATGAGATTTCGTCTAAATGCATGGAGCTTAATTACTTTGAGCCAGGTCAAACATTTTTGAGTGCTGACAGTTTTCATCACCATCTGAAAGAATCAATGAAGAAGTCCTTATCTAGGACTTCGACGGTCTCTGATGTTGAGTACAAAATGCAACTAAAAAACCAGTATAAAAATCATACACCACACTGATTTTGACACTTGAACTGATTATCATTCAGCACGAATGATCGGTAATTTGAAAGTAAATGAGATAAATGAAAACTTCCTGAAATGGTAGAGATAACCGCTACCTGTGGATCTATGAACATTCATTGGAATCCTTCATTTTGTAGATACAGACACTCTTGCTTATAGAGGCAGATTAGCATGTCTGCTTTCCGATAGAGATCCTTTAGAAAATGATATTCAAGGCCCATTGCGTTTGAAAAAAATACAGATCTCATTAATCAGGATAAAAATTCAACAATAATTCTCAGTGCAGAACAAAATTTATAATAAGGAGATTAAAACACGTTTGCACATTTTAACATATCCTGTTTTACTTTACCTTCTTTTCTTAAATATTTACAATTATTTTGATAAAAATCAGTGCCCCTGATTGCGTCAATGTCCATTGTTGTGTAAATCTGGTTGTATGTGTTTCATGATCCACGTATAGTATTCGTTACCATCCACGCGTATAAAAACATCAGGGTGATGATTACTTAAGGCGGTTCCAGCCCGAATGAGAACGCCAAAGAGTTCATCACCCACAACCAAGCCAGAACCTATATCCTCACGCTTACAGCGATTTTCTTCAGGTAATGGCGCAGTACAGATATTGAATGGTGTAATAGGATAATGGTGTTCGTAGCGCTCGATACACGCAAGAAGGTTAAATATCGCCACCTGTGTAATTGGTCTCACTTGACCATTGGATCCCCAAGCAATAATACAAGGGTGCATGTCGGCCGATAGAGGCTCATCAGAAAGTGAAATTGGTCGACTGAGCGATGGACTTGTGACACTGATAGGTGGTCGAATCAAAAGCAAGGAAAGATGTCTTTTATACAGTATATCATAGACTTGGTGAGTTTTAATAGCACTTATTTTCGCTGCACCAGATTCAACTGTGTACCAATGTGGCGGCTGCAAATTGCATGTTCTAGGAGTTAAGATATGTTTAGGCGACACTATGACACCTGCGCAAATTTTTGCGTAATCGTGTTGAACTTTTACAATGTGGATAACATCTGTAATCATCCATTCTCCATGTCCAAGGAAGGCGTGACCAATCATGCGTTTTTTGCGAAGGTAAATATTTGATGAGTTCTCTGCAAATATGATAAATTAATCATTCATTAGCCACCAGGGTCTAGCAAAAAAGCAAAGGTTGACTTTTCCTTGTGGGGATGGCTCATTTTGTGTTGTATCGAAACAAAATGTGTTCCGTTTCTCACTCCTTAGCTCTAAAACTCGTTCGTCGATTCTTTAAACTAACAACTGAAGGGACCGCGATCTAAACATGTTTACTGACATTTCAGAAATTTTACACGAGAAAGTAAAAGCCGACCACGACGAATAAACGAAAAATGCTGCAATTATAATCTGAAAACAATGTGTTTAAAAACAAAAATTTCAGACAAAAATAAAAAATAGGAAAGAAAAATGAGAAGGCAACCGACCACATCTTCTTCCGTCTCTTTTTCTTTCTTTCGACATTCTTATTTTTCTCACTATAAAACCACGTAAGAGAGCATTGAAAATAAAAAATAAAATTATATCAGAAATGTTTCGGCACTCATACAGTACCCTTATCAAGGCAAGAAAAATATAAGGAATAGCACCATAGAACAGGTGTTCTCTCTTTGATACCAGAGAATTGAAAGAGGGTCAGTAGATAAATCTGTTGTAAACACCTTAGAAATATTTGTCATAAATAAATCCGAAATAGAGAAAGCAAAAGAAAAACAAGATTCATGGAACCGCACCGCTAAATGTAATTAATCATATTAGCATAACTTTTGTTTAATTTATATAAATCGGTCTTTAAATTAATAGGTAACTTTTTTTTAATATAAAGCATTTCCATGAATTCTCTCTTTTTCTCATTACTTTCACTATGTCAAATTTTAAAATTATCCCAGTCAAACTCATGGTCAAGATCAATATATTCCCTTATACGCCTGACAAGAACACTCTTATAACAGCTTCCTTAGCGAAAATCACTTTTGTTTTCCTCTATACGAGTATTAAGAAGTCTTCCTGTATTTTGTATTGCAGTTTGTAATGTAATTTGGGCTCCTATAACTTTCAAAACAAAAAATTTGGAAGGATTTTAATTTCTTTAACACTTCTACGGGTTTACTAAATTTCGTACAAAACAAAGTCAGCCTAATTCTTAACGGTAAGGAAAATATAGCCAATCCTTCGTAGTACCCATCGAAATGAACAATATTCCTTTAAATATTTCTGATTATCTGCCGAAAAAACAGCGCACTGTTTTGATTTGTTGAATTCTAATTTCAATATGTTTTTCAGTTAACTTGTGTTGGAAATGATTCAGGAAAAGAATATTCCTAACAATACTTAAATTCCTCGTGTGAAATTAAAAGTGGGACAAACCTAGACCCTTAATCACTTCTATGTCTAAAAAACTTATTCTATTATTCTGCTCTATTTCTTGAGTAAATTGAAGTTTTGGATGAAAACTGTTAAAAGCATGAATCACTATCTGCAACCTGTCCAGAGGAACACATAATAAGGTATCGTCAACATACTAGAAATAGAAAGGCAAAACAAAATCTAATTTCTTAAAAGCAAAAACCTCCAAATCTTCCATTACTATTTCTGCTAAAATCGAAGAAAGGATTGAAGCTATGGGGTTACCAAACTTCTGTTCATAAAAGGCTCCATTAAATTTAAAATAAGTTGAGTTCATGATAAAAACTATCCCTGCGACAAAATCTTTTCGACATAATCGAGTACGTGTTTTAATACTGTCTTATCTACTTAAACTTCCCTGTTCAACTAATTCAAGGGGTATATTCGGAAGCATTCCAACAAGATCCAAAGAAATTATTACATAGTCATCTGGGACCGTATTTTGAATAATCATTTTTTTTAATTCTCAGCTATTTTTAATATTATGTTTTGAAATTGAAATAGAGTCTTTGAGAATCAAATTGAAGTTTTGTTCTAAAAAGATAATCAGAAAGAGTTAAAGGAATGTAGTTCATTTAAGACTTGTGTTCTTCCATTTTTTGGTCAAATTTCTAAAGCTATAGAACTTACGTTAAAAAGGTTTAAAATTCATACTTTTTTCCGTATACCATTTAAAATGGATTCAGTGATAAATTCTGGTGAAGATCCTTTGGATAATTTTGAAAAAGGCGGTGTTCTCTACAAGATCACTTGCAGGATCTGTCAGATGAATTACGTGGGACAGACTGACAGACTTCTTAATACTCGGATATAGAAACACAAAAGTGATGGTCATTCAGGATGCTGTTATAAGAGTGTTCTTGTCAGGCATACAAGGGGATTTGTTGATCGGAATTAATTATGACAAATATTTCTTATTTGTTTACAAAAGATTTTCCTACTTATCCTTATTCGATTCTCAGGTATCAAAGAGATAACACCTGTTCTTTGGTGCTATTGTTTATATTTTTCTTGCCATGATAAAGGTACTGTATGAGTGCCGAAACGTTGGCAATATAATTTTATTTTATTTATTTTCAAAGTTCTTTTATTGTGATTTGATAGTTATAAAAATAAAAAGGACGAAAGAAAGAAAAAGAGATGGAAGGGGATGTGTTCGGTTGCCTTCTCATTTTCCTTTCCTCTTTTTTATTTTTGTCTGAAATTTTTTTGTGGCAAAAAACATCAGATTACAATTAGAGCATTTTTTCTGTGTTCATTGTGGTCCAAATTTGGTCGTTGGATTCTTGTTTTTTAAAGGAGTTTGTAAAATATTTTTTTTTTCATTTACTAGAGAACAATAATACACGTTAGTCTTATAACATTTGTTTAAAAATCGAGCGTTATTAAAAGTGAAAGTGATTGAAAGTGATTGAAAGTTTAAGCTGTTAATATATTATCTACAATGGGTCCTGCGGTCTAAACATGTTATCTGCTGTGTTCTAACGTCGATTTTCTATTTTTCCCCAGGCTCGCATATTTCTGTGTTGGTTTGAAAGCTGTCGGCATGTTTTATATGTCAAAATGTTTGAAATCTCATGCCGAACATAGATGACCATGCAAAAATTGTAAATATTGTATTGAACGTAATTTTCTGACATACACACATACACTTAACTGCACAAAAACTGATATGTGTTTTACTGGCCTATTCTACCCGTAAACTGAGACGAAGTAAGTAAAAACACGTATTTCCGATATGGCGCCATAAGCAGTTAACAGATTTAGACCGCGGACCTATTCCCTAGATACCAAATCGAGATTTTTGAAAATCAATTTTTATAAAACTGAAAAAGGTTTCCCCGTTTTATTTTCTGGATATCAACTACATATTAAAAATTTTCCAAAAAATACAGCAAAATCAATTTCGAAAAAAATTCAGTTAACAGGTTTAGACGCGGACCATTTCACGCTGGTTTCTCAGTTGGTCCCTCATGTAGATTATAGATACGCAGCAAAAAAATGAGTGGTTTAGTAATTAACGCACACTTTTTAAGTCTATTATTTTGAATAAACCTAAATTGCTTGGAATTCAATTGAGTTATTTTGAAATCACATTTAATTCTTTGAAGTTCTTTAAATTCTACGTATTGCTGTTCATAATTTGAAATATCTGAAATTCAGAATATTCAAGAATTTCTGAGAATTGAGCGAATTCAAATATTTTTCTGGGAAGCCACAAAATAAACTGAAATCTCAAGATGTTAATAATTTAGAATATTTAAAGATTTCAAAAGGACGCGCCCTACCTAATTGAAAGGACGAAAATATTTGTTCCCTTAAATGATTGAGAATGTGAATTTACTCACCACGTCCATCTTCAAAGAAACTTCCAATAATTCCTTGAAATAAAATTCCATAAATAATTAAGAGATTCAAGTATATTTTCACGAACATTTCAAACATGAAATAAAGTCCTTCAGATAATGAAAGTATACTTTTATCAAATGGAGGCCAAAATAAATAATATAAAGTCCATGATTAGCATGCGCATTTTATTTCAACCTTTATTTGCAGCACTAAGAGATTCTTATCAACCTGGAGAGATGGTGTAATAATTGATTACGAAATATTTAAAAAGTTGAAACAAATATTTTTTTCTATTTGAAAAAACTTTTTCTTTGTCATATTTATTTTATTTATGAAAAAAAACTTTTTTTTTACTGTGAGTTAACGAATACTTTTAATTGATTCAAAAATATTTTTTATGGGCAAAGCAATTTGTTCTGAAATTTCAAATAAAATAGATTTAAAATTGTATCAGTTTCTATTGTACAAATTAGAATATTGGAGAGTCTTTAATTGAAAATATTTCAAATTGAAGCAGATGATTGTTTTGCAGATGGCCCCTTGTTGAAATATATAAAATTGTTTTAGAGCGGTATATATTAATTGAAAAAAGTTTCTTGTTAAAAAAAAAGGTTCCTATATTTATAAGCAGGCAACTAAAATAGGTCAATTTTGAGCGAAAAAGCGAATTGTTAAATTTTCCACTAAAATCGTGCATCTTTAACTAAATTAATTAATTTTCTAGGAGAAAAAAAATTTCGTCTACCCGCAGTATGCTGAATCTTTAAAGGTAATTAATTTATAGCAAAGTTTAAATTTTTATCTGAAAAAAATATTTTTTTATCAGGAATAAATCAAAAGTTATTTAAATTATAAGAATATAGACAGATGATTTCATAATATTTTTAAGCGCAGGTAGTAATGAACAAAATGTTTAGAAATATAAATCGGAGAAAAGTTTTGTTTCTTTTATTTCAAAAAATGGTGGTTATTTGTTGAAGTTTCAAACCAAAGAGACAAATTTTCAAAACAAAATTTAAACTTCCAAAGTAAAAATATGAATTAAAGAAATTTTTTGTGGACCATATAGTTAAATTTTCAAGTCAAAATGGTTAATTTTCTGAAGAAGGTGAATTACTAACCCACGAAATATCAATTTTCAACAAGAGAGTTAACTTTCTAGTAAATAGTTAATTTCTCTACGAATATAATTGAACTTTCAATAAAAAATACAAATTTTCAACAACAAATAATAATTTCCCAAACCTGGAATTTTATTTTTTTTCTCTAAAACTACCTGTAAAGATTCACCTAGTTCCCAATTGCACTACTAAATAATTTAAAAATTCCAAGGAAAAAAGGAAAGCTTTAGAAGATTTTCAAGGTTTGCAGAAAATTTAAATTTTTCCATATTGGACTATGAATATCTATCAGGGGTGTTCAAAAAAATAAAGTCCTAATTATTTAGAGATCGCTCGTCGACAATTGGTATGTTTTTACAACAAAAAATTTTCGAAACCGGTAAATCATAATACAAAAGTATACAGAACATAAAAAATGCGGCTTTAATATACATTTGAATTATTTTTATATTCTTCAAAAGCAACTTACATAAACATTTAAACTTGATATAATTTTATAATTGGTACAATACAAACAATAAAAGTTGATTTCTGAGATATCAAAGTTAATTTAAACAGGAAGTTCCAAATACTATGATACATCTTCTGCCATAAATATAATTATTGCTAGAAATCATTATCAGTCAGGAATCATAAAAAATGGCAGATTTCGAATGTCTGGTTCTAAGATCACCAATTCCAAAATTATCAATTTTTTTAAATTCTACATTTTTACCTTCTGACTAATAAAAGCCATCTACTAATGGTTTTCAGACCACTGCTTTATAGAGTATACACCATTGTTCCGTTTATCACAAGGTCCGTAAACTCTGAGACCCTGAGAGAGTTAAATTTATGATCCAGGAAATCCAGTAAGAGTTTACTGCATTCCAGAAAATAGAAATATTATACTGTGTACCCCATCTATTGTCATAAATACATTTTTATTATTTTTTCTTTGTTTGGTTCCATTCGTCTTAAAATTAAATTCTTAATATTGTGCAGGTATTGTGCAGAAACATTTTCCGTTCGAAAAAGTAGGCTGCATCTGTTTTAAGAAAAAACTTAATTTTTCTGATAAAAGAGACAAATTCGAGATGACCTATCTCTAAATATTATCCGATTTATTTCTCTTTACGCGCAGTTCATTTTAATCATGAAGGAACACAAAAATAGTAAAAACGAGTTGAGGTACGGACTTCCCTTTTATTAACGACCCTAGTCTCTATGCCAAGGGCCACGGCGTCAGACGAATTTCGCTGTGTAATGATATATCCCCAGGTAGTAGTATCTTAACGCTATTTAACTATGCTGCTTTTCGATACCCAAGTGCCCCGCCTGGGGCTCCCAGTGCGCTTCCTCTACAATGTTCACCCTTTGTCCCTCATGGATTACTAACTTCCAAGGATCTAGGTCAGGAACTAAGGGTAAGGGTGGAGTGGGTACCTTTATATCAACTAACATCCTCTAATTTCCGATCTGGAAATATTGTCGGCCTTTCCTGGATGGCTTCCACACGCCTCAGGTACCACATGTCCCTAGTCTCTGAGATTGTTGCCACTGAGAAATCCTCAACATCTGATATTAGACTTTATAGTGCATCCGGGATGTGGTGTAATGCACCCTTCCTATGTATAATCTCTAGGTAATACCTCTGCAGCTCTAAGCCTCAACGAGCCTCCCTATCTCTGAGTAAGGACTACGTCAAGTCCGGAAGCGCTTACATCGGTTTGCTGATGAAAGGGATTCTCCACTAAGTCTTTAAAATCGTATAGGCATATATTGGGGCTTTAGTTAAAGAAAGTTTCAAATAATTAAAGGACGTATTTTGTTCTTCATCCCAGTGCCACTTCACGTTTGTTCTAAACAGAGGCGTTAATGGTTTTGCTATCGCCGCCAATGACGGTATGAATCACCGATTGCTCGAGGTGTGAATAGGAAGCTTTCTAATCAACTTTGTTGGTTTGAACTTTAAGGCCGCCTTTGTTGACGAAAAATACAAGATATTTTACTGTTGAGCAGAAAAATGCATTCTTACCTGGATGTATCGGCAACTCTGCTTTAACCACCCTATCGAGAACATTTATTAACCAGTATAGATGTTCGTCGAAAGTGTCGGTCACGTTTATTATATCGTCTAAGTAACTGAAAAATTAAGCCTCAATCCGGAAGAGATAGTCCTGTCTAAAAGTCGCGGAATATTTTCAGGGGCCCAAGTAAGTCCAAATGTAAATTTCTTAAACTCGAATAGTTCTCTAACAGGTACAATAAGTGCTTTGTACGCTGGGCTTTTCTTTTCTAATGGAATTTTATTAAACGCGTATTTTCTTTACGTATGGCAGAGGTTAAAGGGACCCTTTTTCGAGATTGCATTCAAATTTTGGAAATATAGGCAGATTCTATATTTTCCTGTAGGTTTACGAGCCATTACTAACTGTGCCGATAACTCGCTAAACGATTTCTTCATAGTTGCTTAGACGACTAACTTGACCACTTCCTCATACATACTATGCTGAATTTTAGGGACACTATCCGATTTCAAGACAACTTTATTTTCGAGAATTATTTTCACGTGTCATCATCCCCTCAATTAGGGCGGCTACACCGCTACAGCCCTCCTCTTCTACCAGTCAGTGCTTTAGAGGATATTGTTTTCCTTCGCAATCAGGCATGTATAAATCATTTAATTTAGCGATATAAACCATGCCCAATTTTCCGTGACCTTCTAGACCCAATATTAATTTTGTTTCACGGATAATTTCCTCTTTAACTTTACAGGCTCACGTTATTAATTTGTTTAATTTCGCTATATAAAAACGAGAATTCAGTAGATTTTGTGCGAATTTTATCATCTGCAGCGATTTATGACCATTTTCATATCAATTACAAAAAATCGCTTCAAACATTTACAAAGCATTGAAATCCACATAAATCCCTTGAAAACCTGATACCTGATAATTACAGAAATCTTTGAAAATTCCTGTTAATATTTTTAAATATTCTAAAATATTTAGAATCTATTAAAACCCTCTACAATTTTTTAATATATTCTAAATATTTGAAAACCTTTTCAAATTTATGAAATTCTCTGAAATTCCTTGATTCTTGTGAAAAAATTCATTAAAATAATATGAAATCCGTTCAAATCCCATTAAAACACTGGAAATCTGATAATAATCCTTGAATTTTCTTAAAATATTTAAGGATGATAATCATACGAAATCCTTTAAATACTTTCGAAATTCAAGGATATTCTCAAAAACCGTAAATCTTTTATTGCTTGCGAAAGTCTTTGAAATTTATAGAAATATTATAAAAACTCCATTTTTTATCTAATAAAATCCTATGAGACAATCACTTATAATTAAAAAAACAAGATTCAATAGTGTTGATATTGTAACCATTTTCAATGTGGTGGGTAAAACGTAACATGTGAATCTTAACTAAGTAGTTAAATTGTCAAGACAAGAATAAATTTTTTTTACAATATTTATATCATTGCAAAACGTCAGATGCCATAATTCCCCGTGGAAACTATGAATCCACTTTTTAAAATTTATGTTCAATAAATATTCGAAACTCTACTGATTTGTTAAAACTGGATTGATATTTATGTGTAATAAAGTTAAAAATGCATATGATTGGCATTAAAAGCTTTTGAAGTTAACTTTTGTAACTGTGAATAAAAGTACTTTTAACACTATATTAGAAATAAGGTTAACTAAGTGACAAATATGAAATGTATTAAATACAAATTTTAAAAATATTCTCCTTTCTGTATTCTACAAAAATTTATTTTTTGTTGACATACCTAAATATTTCTTTACAAAATATTGAAGTCAATAATTTTTTATTAAGATAAGGTAAATGTGCCAGTTTGGGCGAATGCTCAGATACTATAGCTAAATCCATGGTAATCTTAAGGTTACATTAGCAATAGTTTAATCACACGCTCGAAGGAATTAAATATATTTTGTATATAGGTTTTGTAGTCATTCTATTTTGTGCAAGGTGGCTAACTACTTCCATTGAAAACCACAATCGAGCGCTCGAAAAAACACTAAAAATCACTAAGACTCTTGCATTAAAAAATTACTAAAAATCAATCAAATTTACTAACTTTTCACTAGATTTAACTTTCAAGGGCACGAAATTTGAATTTATATTATACTAATAAACAAAAAAGCAATAATAATAGAGCTTATAAAAAAGTATTAAATATTTAAAGAACAATTTTTAATCTTAAATTAGAATATTATTAATTATAGTGAAATCTACCATTTTATTGAAATTTTTATGTTTTAAAAGTTTTGGGAAAATATAAATAGGACAGGAACTGTTGCTCTCTACTTAATTTTAAACAAATAACTTTAGTATTTAATTTATTAAAAAAAATGACATACTATCGTCATCTTTTACACGTCCATACGCTTTCAACAATTTTTTCTGGCTTAATAAAAATTATCTATTTATTTTTTATTATTTTATTTTTCTAAAATTTGACCGTTATCAGTTTCAGGATATCATTCATAGGGTGACCCTGCTTTAAAAGAAAGTTGCCTAAATGACACGAAATTAAACGAAAGAGTATATTTGGTATGGAAACAATAGAAAACATGAAAGTTCTGAG